>JASAMY010002582.1:0-100653 GCA_030248085.1 Paralinhomoeus sp. GSCO2_6 | reverse complement strand
ATACTGCGCCCTGCACCTCCGCTACGAGTAATATCTTCAAGCATTCGTTCTGGGGGGGGGGGGTAGACTACTGTTGAGGCCCCCACGAGAACTGTTGAACTGATATTTACATTTTACATTTTGCTAGGTATCTGTAGTATCCATTCCCACGGTCTTATTTTGCCCTAACGCACCCCACCTTCCAGCCAACGCAACACCCCTTAAATAGTGTGACTGATCCGTTCCAGGTGTATCATCCCTCGCTACTCTCCCTGCTTCGGTACGGCGTTGCTGAAGTTGTCGGCAGAAGCACAGGAGCTGATGACCGACAGACACAGAGCCCACTTCTTCAGCCAGTTCGGAGTGTAGGGATCCGCCCCTGTCAATTTGTTACCCTTCTCTCGGCTGTTTCCCCATTCCGTTACGAGTCCGTTCCTCTATTCCCTTGGCAGGGTACACGGAAAAATCTCGATTGCTTTGATTTCGATTTGCTCAAGTCGTCCTGTTTCACTAGCCCGTAGGTAGTTGAACGCGGAATCTCGATTGCTTTGGCGCCTTCCGGTCGTGCTGTTCCGCTACTTGGCGTTGATTGAGGTCTCGGTTGCTTTGATCACTTCTCTCAGTCTGCATTACACTACAGTGCTGCACTAGTATTGTGCTGCAATAAGTGCGCTTGTGGCGCGAAATGCCACGCCATGCGGCGTGTATGTGCGAGACGTGCTGAGCAGAGCAGCTGCAGAAAGCAGTGAATCGCTGTTGGTGGCATTCCGGAACTCTGCCAGTGCCATCCTGTCTGTCAGGTAACAACTCGTACACTACAGAGAACGTTAGCCTAACATTTGCAATTTGAAAAAGTTGATTACCGTAATCTGACTCGATAAATGCGAAGATCGCTCTAAGGTATTTACGGAGAAATTTGCTTGCAACTTGCCTGCTTCCTTTACCTGCCTGCATGCCTGCTTGCCTGCTTGCTTTACCCTAAGCCTCTTTCGTCTTTCGAAAAAATTTTCAAATTTTGGAGGTTTAGGTCGAAATACCTCAATAAACTTAGAATTAAGTTCGAAAAGTAAGAACGGGACGTGACTCCCAGGGGTGTCCCGCAACTGGTCACATCAATTCTCTAAGATTTTGGAAACTAGAGCCCCCCTTTTAGGAACGCAATAGACGACGCTCCCGAATCGATTCAAGCGCCAGCCCATCAACGAAAAGGACGAGTGATTGATTGGCTATCGAGGGTGATCACGACACGATGATCTGCAGCAATATTCGAATCGCAGTAACCGTTCTAACGGATCCAGCGCCACTGTGGTGCCGCCTTCTTGCGTCGCGCGAGTTTGAAATTGCAGCGCCACCCTACATTGTCGCTACCCCAAGAGCTCCTTATGGAATGCTGCGATTTGTTGCTGCTGTGAATTCAAATACTGTACATTCGTCAATAGTGCCGCATTCTAATATTGCACCCTCTCCAATAGTGCCCCGGGGTTGGAGATTTGGTAGGATTTGGTGGCAAACATTCAGTAGTACGCACTTTTATATTTAGGTACCGTCGTATGTTGCACAAACAGCTACATACACCCATTAACATTTCTGGGCGCGCAGTGTACAGTAATAGAAAGCAGTTCGAGCATTTTCGGTCTTGGTTGCAGCCCCACATTAATCGTTTCCTTTGAAATTCCGCACAAGCGTAAACGTTTGACGCGAGCACTATAAAAATGTCATTTGTTCTTGTTTATTCAATTGTTAAATTTGCTCTTCAATTGTCCTTAGTGTTGTTTTGAATTAACTACCTATATAGAATTGTAGGCGTTTCTTTCAACGCCTAAACGGTGTGATGGACTCTCTTGAACGGCTTGGAAAGTGTCTCGTTCGTTTGTTTTATTGGTGTTGGCTTTCTCTTCATATTGATTTAAAGCTAATTCCAGTGTTGTTCAGATCGACAGAGAGCTTAGCAGTGGCCGCTTGAGAGAGCAAAACATTGAGAAACTCTGAAGGTGAAGAGGGCGCGAAGGCGGAGATGATTTCGAAACGACGGACGAATGCAGCCACCGCCTGGGGCGCTGAGGCGACATCCATACGCAACGACGGGGCGCGCAAGGCGCTTCTCACGGAGGCTGGTGCTCATCGTCAGCTACAAGGTCGAGGCTTCGGCCACCTGAATCCGGGCGTGCTCAGGGTCGTCGACCTTTCTCGCCTGCGTGTGGCGTCGAAACTTTGCAGCCATGTCGACCACATGCTTTGTCATCCGGGCAAGAGGTGCACCTCGACGGCAGGCACGCAGGCACGCAACGACGCGCACTCCTGCACGCCTGCAGGTGCACGCAGGCACACATTCAGTTCAGATACACGCACCGCCACGCGTGCCTGCACGCACTCGTACCTTTAGGCATGCACGCACTGGCAGGCGCGCCTGCAGGCACGCACCGGCACGAAAGCTGCCTTCACGACTGCAGGCACGCACGCCTGCACTCCTACCAGCACGCACGCACCGGCATGCATGCAGGCACGCGCACACGCGTTCAGTCGCGCACGCACCGCCATGGGCGGTTGCACGCCGCAGGCCCGCGCGCTCGCAAGCACCGCCTGCGCGCACTTGCGCGCGCACCTTTGTAAACACGCACGCACGCTGGCAGAACAAGCTCGTTTCAAAAAGCTCTTCATTTGAATTTGTTGCCTTTCATTCGAAATTTCTGTGCTTCGGCACAGATTGGACCGGTGTGCAGTTCCTGGAATTCTTTAGCAGTGCCGATCAGTGAGATACGACGCCCTGTTATTGTCTCCTTTGTTCCATTGCAAAATGCACTGTTGTTGCATTGCAAAATGCTACACCACCTTGCTTTTTTTTCACCACACTGCCATATGGCACCAGAAATTTTCCTCCCAGATTGGGCCCTATCCTTAAGCATGTGTTTTCACAGAAATGAGGACACAGAAATATTAAATGTTTTTTTTTTTTAATTTTTTTTATAAATTTTTTAGAATAAATCTAAAAATGGGGTATCTCCAAATTGGTCCTAAAAATTCTCAATAAAAATTTCGGCCCGATCCGTCAAGCCATAAAGGAGAACCGGTCAGTAACGGACGGACAGACGAACGGACGGACGGACAGACCATTACGAATTTTTGCGTCCGTATATGAACTCGCCGCGCTGATGCGCGGCGAAAAAACGCGCGCATACACGCATTTCGTCCTGGATTCAGTTTTCATTAATTTTGCACTGCGATTACGCATTACAAACAACTTCAAATCGTTCCAGCATTTCCGGTCTTTCTGGGCTTTGTGAAGCAATTCCACGAGTATTTAACCGGACGAGTCTCTGCCAGCTGGGTGGGGAAGAGATGGGACGCAACGCAAAGGCGGAGACCATTTCGAAACGCTCGACGATTTCAGCCGGCGGCTGGCATTGAAGGCGATCAACAAGCGCAACAGCTGGGCGCGAAAGTCGCTGCAGAAGGAGGCCGCCGCCCTGCGACAGCTGCAAAGCGGCGGCGGCGGCAACATGGGATTGATTGGCTACGGCTCCGAGCACGGCGTCCAATATGTTCTGTCTCGGCTGCTCGGCCCAAACTTTCACGAGCTCAAAAACTCCTGCTTGGACCGCCACCTGTCCGAACGCGACTCTTTGCTGGCCTCCTTCCACATGCTCGCCGGCATCGAGGTTCGCACGTCTCGCGGCATAGTCATTGAAATTGAAATCGCTTATTTGCTGTCCGCGCGCAGGAAGTGCACCGCGGCGGCTTCGCGCACCGCGACGTCAAACCGGCCAACTTTTGCCTGGGACTAGGTCTGCGAGCCAGCGTCGTGATTGTTGACTTTGGGATGGCTCGCCAAGTTGTGGACAAGCGGGGCCGCCGCGTGCAGCAGCGTCGGCGCCGCCCCAAGCTCAAGGGCACTTCCTGTTATATGTCGGCAGACACTCTCGACGCTGTCGACGCGGCGCCAAAGGACGATTTAATCTCCCTCTCCTACACGCTGCTTGAACTTCGACGCGGAACGTTGCCGTGGCAAGAAGAGCGCGTCTCAGCTGCCGACCTCGCCTTCTACAAGCGCACAGTCACCGTTCAGGTGCACCACTCATATTTTTAAGAATGCGAGGTCCACGTTGCAAACGGTCGAATCTCTTATTGGAACGTCCAAGTTCAGCCTTTACCTTTATGAGGATGAGGATGAGGGGGGGGGGGGGAGTACTGCAGGGGTAGGGCTACATATTTCCAACGTGATACAATAGAAGTACTGGCCCAAAATACTGACAACAATGACCAGAAGTACACACGGCCCCAAATTCCGTCAGTGAGTGAGCGCTGTTTAGAAATGTGAATTAAGCTTCAACGAGCGCCACGCACTTGTTCCAAAACAAATTCTCACGAAGCAACTACCTTCGAGATTTAATTGCGGGTCCAGAAAAAAAAAACTAAAAAAAATTGTGTTTAAACACTTTATTTTTCAAAGCCAGCAAAGGCGAAGTCGGCGCAACAGCTGTCTGTATCCATCTCTTTTTCAGCATCTCTTCCGCGGCGTCACCGACTCTTTCATCGTCGAAATTTACAAGCGCGTCATCGAGCTCGCGGGCCACCGACGCCGACTACGATGGCATACGCGAGCCCATCGTGTGGGTGACTGGCCAAGCGTTGAGCCGAACCGTTGAGCCATGCGCAGGTCAACTGAGCTGGAGCGTGCCCATTCAGGCTGGCGGCCGCGGCGGCCCGCGTCAACCCGGCCAGCAGCACTTTCTCTTTTCAACAAGACATCCGCTACGACCTGCGGTGATTTGTATTGTATATGGTGTTCTTACCCGTGTATACTGAATTATTAAATTTGCTCTCGTCGTCTAGTGATTCAAATCGATTTATATCACTGTAAACAATTACGGGGCTGTCAGACGTTTGATTGAAAAAATTCGAAATTCGATGGACTCTTGGTACCCGGAATTCATTTTTGTCGTTCGTTTTCGTTTGATTTTTCTTTATTCATCTTTATTTAAATTTATTCTAAAAAAATTATTTCATGTAGATCGACTGACCAGAATGCTGAAACTGATTTAAAGTCGTTTGTGATGCGTAATCGTTGTGTGAAATCTTAAGCCAGCTGTGCGTGCGCGCAGGTGCGTGCAGACTTGCGTGCCGATGCGTGCGGGCTGGCAGGCGTGCAGCCGCCCGTGGCGGTGCGTGCGTGACTGAACGCGTGTGTGCGTGCCCGCAGGAGTGCAGACTGGCAGGCGCGCCTGCCAGTGGAGCCCTGCAGCCGTGGAGGCATGCGTGCCGGTGCGTGCGTGCCTGAATGTGTGTGTGCAGGCGTGCAGTTGCGCGTGCCGGTGTCGCATAATAAGTTATCCCCCCATTTTTCATTCCCCTCGGAATACTTATTATGGGAGCGAGTCATAATAACTCATCCCACCGGAAGACTTAATATGATTCTAGGACTTAATCTAGGTTCTTTTACCAGAATTTTGGCAATTTTTTGAGCTGGGAAAATATTTCTGGACGGATGCTCGCTACAGCCCCCCTGATACACGAAAATGACACATCTGCACACCCGCACGCAGGCGCGCGCGCACGCACGCACGCACGCACACACACATACACACACACACGCACGCACAATGTATACAGTGGTACACGCTTTTCATAAGCTTTATGGTGCAACATGCGTCCGTTCTGGTCTGCTGCTGTGGGTTTGTATGTGTGTGCGTGCGTGAGTTTTTGATTAATCTTTCTTTTACGAAAAAACACTGTATTAAGGAAAATTTTGCAGGTGGCTGCAAAAAAAGGAGAATATGTGACGCTCCTTTAGGCCCAGTTTGAAAAAACGCGGTATTAAAAGTAGCCACTTCATCAGATGATCAACTTCAGTTTGGACAAACCGTGTATAATCGAACCAAGCGCAGCAACACGTCACATATTCGGCGTTTGTTGGGCGAGCCATCGCACACAGCCACAACACTACCACTATCAATCCACCCTCACAAACTCTTTCATCTCTCTGACGATGCGCATCATTCATTAGGCATTGGATGGGTGGACAGGGCACACAGCCAAAGATTCTGCAAAAATAATTTCGCAACCCTGCCCGTCTTAAATTTTTAATATGTGGCTTGCCCTTACAGTAAGTGATATGCACCATCATTTCACAATCTTGAGTACCAAGTATGCCCTACATTCAATCTTCGATTCTCGTTCATCTTTGTTCCGCTTCTGTTAGCCTGTGCCTATGGACGGAACTGCCATCTGTAGACGTCCAGTCAAGGACAAGGCCCGCTCTCGTCTCTGAGTCCAAGGAATGAAAGGCCTCGGTCCTCATGCAGCCTGGACTGCATTTTCAATTATCCAAGCGAGCACAACAAACGCCGAATATGTGACGTGTTGCTGCGCTTGGTTCGATTATACACGGTTTGTCCAAACTGAAGTTGATCATCTGATGAAGTGGCTACTTTTAATACCGCGTTTTTTCAAACTGGGCCTAAAGGAGCGTCACATATTCTCCTTTTTTTGCAGCCACCTGCAAAATTTTCCTTAATATAACTCATCCCACCGGAAGACTTAATATGAAAAATGGCTATAATAACTTCTCCCCCTGCCATAATAAGTCTTCCGTGGCAAAAAAAGGCAAAAATTGCACAGGTACACGTGCAGCTTGACATCGTGGACGAATGTTTATCCGTGGTTGACCAGTGCGCGCTGTGGTTACTTTGTTCTTGCTTCGGGGGAAATCATTAAACCTGCTCGCGAGTCGGCGAAGCAGATACAGATCTGACGATCGGACACAGACACACAAATGGACCACTGTTGTCTCTCCCGCGGTAACCAGCGGTAACGCAGTTGACCAGTGGTCGCTCTTGTTTTTGTTTGCGCATCTCGTTCTTAAAGGCAAGGAGGATGGAACGCACAGAGATGGACGATATCGCTAAGTACATACAATTGAATGAGTATCCCGACGATGCCGACAAGAGTCGCAATGAGTTAGAAAGTGTGGCTAAGAAACTTTTAATGGCAGTTGTGGCAAAATGTCGGCAGTTTCGAGACACACTAATGGATATTACTGGTTCTAAAGCTTTGCAGCGATCTATCAATTTACTGATTAATTTGACTGACACTGCACTGCCTGCTCTTGAATTCAACCGCTATCTGGACGACTTTGCTGTCAATGCTCTGGAGACTGCAAGTGCGGCCGCGCGCATCCATTTCTTCGGCTCCCGCTGAGTACTCTGGCGGCGCTCTAACTTTATCGCAAAAGTACTTGGGCGGCGATCGTTTCTCATCGTCCATGGACGATTCTGCATCGTCCGCGCCAGACTACTCGGGCGTGGACCACGCGTACAAAATTTGCCAGTTGAGACACTATTGCACTGCCACACTTGTTCCAGTATTCTGCGTTGCCTCAGCCATGTGGTGATGCGACATTTCGCCCCCCGACATTTCGCCCCTCGACATTTCGCCCCCGACATTTCGCCCCTACGACATTTCGCCCCCCGACATTTCGCCCCCCGTCAATTCGCCCCTGCGACATGTCGCCCCCCGTCATTTCGCCCCCCTGCTATTTCAGCCCACGCCACCTGTGCATCTACTGGTCATCTACTGGTCCTAGGCGTAGGCTTAGGCTTAGGCTTAGACGTGCATACTTGCACGCACGCTCGCACGCACGTTTGCACGCACGTACAGGTATGCGCGCACGAACGCACGCACGCACAGGCACGCCAGCAGTTCGCCGCTGTTGTGTCCAATTTTAGTTTTAGTCTGCTTTCCGACACTTTCCGAAATGAGACTATATATCACCCCCAAACCCAACTCCACCTGCCTTCACATTTACGCACCACGATTGGGATAGCCTTTCTTTGGTTGCAGATGTGTCAGTTGCAGATGCGCAAAATTGCCAATGGAAAACAAAGGGGAAGACTTATTATGGCGGGGGGAATACTTATTATGGCAAAAAATCATATTAACTTTTCCTACCGGAAGACTTATTATGGATACGGTAATAATCAGGGTGTACGCGTCAGCGTACAACCCTAATATGTGACAACTTCTTCAATGCGGCTTTTTGAATTTTCAGTCGCTTATAACTCTTGATTGCCTGAACGGATTGTGGCGAATGATAGCTCAAAAGAACCGCCTTCTAGACCGGAATCGAATAAGCCGTCCCGCGTTTCGGTGCTCGAGCGCATTAACACGAAACTTCCGAAAATGTTCCGAAAAAGTGGTGTTTTTTTCTTTCCTGTTCTGCACACACTTTTTGGGGCGCCGCTCTGGAACGCCTCAGTCGATTGGGACAAAACTTGGCGTGAGCACGCGGTATATGATGGCAACTTTGTGCCTCCAAGGGAAATTTCTTTAGGTGCTACGGATCTCGATTTATGGCCGATTTTGTTCATATTTCTTGGACATAGCCGTTTTTTGGGCCAAAATCTGACAAGAGTAAAACTCGAAAAAAAGCCGAGTAAACCCCCAAATGTTTTTTGAGTTTCGTGAACTATTTCTGAAGGTGAGTCCACGGCGCTTGCATGACCTTTGAAATTCTCACCACACTTTGAGATATTGCCAACTCAAATTTCGGTAATTTTGAGGAAATTTTGTTAGCTATAGGCGCTTCAACCGTTCGTCGCAGGGCTGTGCTGTAATGATGAAAGTTACTCGTCTGGACCTGGAATAGGTCACTTTCGACAATGGGAGCGCTCCGATGTCCATGTTTGGCAGCTCGACCCTCTTAGCAGACCCCCATTTTGGACAAAATTTACAACTTTGATCGCGCATTATTTTTGATTTCCTGGACGAATTCTGGCGCGTGGTGGCTCAAAAGAAGCGCATTCAAAGGCGGAATCGATTAAGTCATAACACGTTTTCATACGCTTGTGCATTACCGAGATGTACTTGGAAATGTTATAAAAAGTGGGTCCTGCCTAGCTTTTGGTTCGTCGCCCACTTGCGCCTGCATCAATTGAAATGAAACTTTGCAGGCATCTACGGTCTACATCAAAAAATGAAATCCAAAGAGGGCTTCTTGCTACATGCTGTAGATCGTGAGGTATGGTTTACTTTGCAAGTTCTTCTTTCTCCCTTGTTCCCGAAATCAAGAGGTCGCTGGTTCGACTCCCAGTAGGGCCTATGCGTTTGCACGTGTCCTATTTAGAGACCCATCAATGGTACTTTGCTGCAACCACTCTTATTGGCTCTTCTCTAGGCTTTCCGACATTTTGGTAATTTTTTTTCAGCCAGGGAACACATTTTTGGACCGATACTCACTACAGTGCATGACTCACAACAATGCAACACCCGCACGCACGCACGCACGTACGCACGCACGCACGCACGCACGCACGCACGCACGCACGCACACACGCATGCACGCACGCACAATGTGTACAGTGGTACACACTTTTCATAAGCTTTATGGTGCACCACTCAGCATGGGTCCGTGCTGGTCTGCTGCTGTGGGGTTGTATGTGTGTGCGTGCGTGAGGTTTCGATTAATCTTTCTTTTACGAAAAAACACTGTATTAAGGAAAATTTTGCAGGTGGCTGCAAAAAAGGAGAATATGTGGCGCTCCTTTAGGTCCAGTTTGAAAAAACGCGGTATTAAAGTAGTCACTTCATCAGATGATCAACTTCAGTATGGACAAACCGTGTCCGTGTATAATCGAACCAAACGCAGCAACACGTCACATATTCGGCGTTTGTTGTGCGAGCCATCGCACACAGCCACAACACCACCACTATCAATCCACCCTCACAAACTCTTTCATCTCTCTGACGATGCACTGTCATTCATAGGCATTGGGTGGATGGACAGGGCACACAGCCAAAGATTCTGCATTGACAATTTCGCTGCCCTGCCTGTCCTGAATTTTTAATATGTGGCTTGCCCTTACAGTAAAAGTGATATGTGCCATCATTTCACAATCTTGAGTACCAAGTACATACCCTACATTCAATCTTTGATTCTCGTTCATCTTTATTCCACTTCTGTTAGCCTTACCTATGGACAGGACTGTCATCTGTGGACGTCCAGGCAAGGACAAGACCCGCTCTCGTCTCTGAGTCCAAGGAATGAAAGGCAAGGAATGCTCATCAGGGGTGGTCCTCATGCAGCCTGGACTGCCTTTCCAGTGATCCAAGCGAGCGAGTGAAGCGAGCACAACAAACGCCGAATATGTGACGTGTTGCTGCGTTTGGTTCGATTATACACGGTTTGTCCATACTGAAGTTGATCATCTGATGAAGTGACTACTTTAATACCGCGTTTTTTCAAACTGGACCTAAAGGAGCGCCACATATTCTCCTTTTTTGCAGCCACCTGCAAAATTTTCCTTAATAAGTATTCCGGGAGGAAGACTTATTATGGGGGATGACTTATTTCGTGACACCGGCCGGTGCATACCGGTAAGAGTGCAGGTGTGCGTGCCAGTAGGCGTGCCTGTAGGCGTGCAGGGGCGCGTGCCAGTGCGTGCAGTGCGTGCGTGCCGTCGAGGTCCACCGAGGTGCCCTGGCGACATATGTAGATGGATGGCGTATAGCTGCAAAGCTTCGACGCCACGCGCAGGCCAGAAAGAAAACACGACGACCTTGAGCACGCACGGATTCAAGTGCCTGAACCCTCGACCTTGCACAGTATGGGCCAGTAAGTACATGGTGAATCAAAAACTATATGCTACCCTCCCCCCTCCCCCTAGAAAAATGATGGTTAGACGGATTTAACATAGATATTGGCCAAACAAAAATACATGACCAAATTAAATTTCATGCAAATCGAACAACCGAGCGTCGAGATCTAAGCAATCACCCAAGGTACATAGAAAAATCTTGTCAGTAAACAATTCTTCAGCCAACCAACGACGATTGCATTTGTGCGTGGTTGTCAGCTAGAGTTTTCGGAGGCTTAGCGATGGCAAAGGTTCCTCCACTCTTCGACGCCTATACCGCCAGACAGTCATTGCCACACTCGCTTATTGCGTTGCTCAACAATGCGGCACGCAAGCTTGCGGCAGCTCGGTCTTTGAAAATGTCGACTTGCTGTCACCACTTCACCAGTTTCTTGGCTAACCAGCACTCAGCAGTGGTCGGCCGACGTCGGATCGGTCGGTGGTTTGCACGCCTGCAGGCACGCACCCACGCGTTCAGTCACGTCAGTCACGCACGCACCGCCACGGGCGGCTGCACGCCTGCCAGCCCGCACGCATCGGCGCTCAAGCCTGCACGCACCTGCGCGCACCTGCGCGCACGCAGGGCTGGCTTAAGATTTTACACAACGATTACGCATTGCAAACGACTTTAAATCAGTTTCAGAATTTCTAGTCAGTCTATCTAAACAACATGAAATAACATGCGAATAAAGGAAACTGATATGTGAGAACTTATATGTGAGCACTTGCGCGCGCAAGATGACGGATCTTCGATCGCCTATAACTTTTGATTGCCTGAAGCGATTTCGGCGCGTTATGGCTCAAACGAAGCTCATTCATCGGGGGAACGTACGTGCCACAGCGCGTTGCAGTATTACTGCGCCTTAACTCGATAATGCCGCGTCCAATAGGAATGAAACTTGCTATGCTCCAACGAACCAATATGGCACTGCAGATGTGCACGCACGCACGTACACCATCAAATCGGCTGCTTCACAATATAACTGGATGTTGGTCACTTCGCATTACTTCGGCTAAAACATAAAAGTTGACCGCCTAGTCGTAACGATCATTTTGATTCTGTGCATCACTACGCTACGATGCAGCAATATAGCACAACTGCACGAGCATGCACTGACATGCACATAATGTAGCACCTATGTACAATGTACCGCCATTACCATATCATTTGAATACAGCTATTACCCCCCCCCCCCCCTGAAGAACATCTTGGCGTCGATCGGATTCGATCTCGCCATCGTAAGCGCATATACGCAAGTTGTCTATCCCTTTCAGCGTCCCCCCCCCACTACAGTGGGGTATGGGTTGTCCCCAACCGTGTCCCAAAAAAAAAATCGAATTACTAGTATGACGCCTTATCCCGAGATAAAAAGGGGTATAAAAAAAAATTTAGGGGTACAAAACAAACATAGTAGTATAAAGTCATTTTCATCCCAGTATAAGGAGCATTGAAGTATACGTTCCTTATACTCAGTATAAGGAATCGTGTCCCCAATTTTTGGGTGTTGCCATATACTGCTATGCAGATCTGTTACACCTTCATACTGAACTATTCCCACTAGTATACAACGCAATGTTAATCAGCAATTGTGTTCTTAATTTGTACCAGTTGCAAATGGTTGCATTTGTTTGCAGAGCATGAAATACGACGCCACTCTCATCAGTGCACAACAGATTTCACAAGTTGCAAGAAAAATGACCCTGTCACCAACAATCCTATACTGGTTTAAAATGAAAGACAGCACGTCCAACTAGTATTGGGTTTTTGATCTGCCAGTTCTTCGACTTTGCAGAGTCTGGTCATCAAATAAATAGTGTTGCTGCTTGTGAAAGCGCTCAAAACAGCCGGATTCAATGCATAGAAACACTTTGCAAATGCAGCAGTAGTATGTCGTTCTTTTCCGCTGCATGTGCCCTTGGCACTCTCTGGCAACCTGAAATTAAGAACCAGTGCTTTTAAACTGGTATAATAATAAACATACGCATGCACTATAGACATAGAACTTTACAACCAGAATAGTTAAAAACAATGCACCTTCGCCTGCCTGGGGAAGTGGCCAAGACCAATTTGCAGACGCAATTGTTTGACATCCTCAGATGGCAGAGGCTGAGGAGGGCTGGAAGCCTCTGTAGGGACAACAATGGGCACAATGCCTGGTCTGACAATTTCCTTGTTTTCCAGATGGTTGGCAAATTCGACCAAGCGCTTTGCAATTTCCATTTTTACTTTAGCATTGATAGCTGAGGGATTTGATGATTCTCTGTACAGCACAAAGCTGTTTGCACAGAACCAATCGAATGACTGGAGCGCCACTGCCGACATGTACCAACGTTTGGACTTCCTGTTGTGCTTCACTGATGCACAGAGTTGGTCACTGAACAGTGCCATTGTTACTAGTACTATGAGTATAAAACTAGTATACAAGTATAAAAAAAGTTTGCTCACTGTAGGTCCACACCACCCATGTGCTTGTTGAATTCCACAGCAACAGCAGGCTGCGAAATCATCATTCGATAAACTTCCCTTTTTGATGTTTTGCCTTTACGGAAGCAGACCGTGCTGGAAGTGTCCACATTCGGTATTGATGACAGAAACGTAACAGCCCTGGCATCCATCCAAGTGATGGCGACTGTTTCTCCTATACTGGTATAAGATGTGGCAACTGCTACACACACTAACCAAAAAAAGTGGGAAACCGTAATTGCTTTCCACTTTCAATGTGTGTCCCCTATCCAAAGCCCTCACAGCAGCAGGTGTGTTGACAGCTTTGGTAGCTTGCATAATCTGCACTGGGAGGTTGGAACGCTGCTCACGCCGCAAGGTCCCACAAAAGAAAGTTTTCCGCTTAGACATCGCGAAGTTCATGTGCACCGTTGTGTAGTATCGATCGGTATACACCTAAATGTATACCAGTATGCTCTGGTATACCAGTATAAAGCACAATGCACAAAGACCAACATAGAAGCCTTGGTCGAGAAATGAGTGAATGTTGTAGTCCGAATTTCCAGCAAGCAATTTGTAACAAATTGCAATGATTCGGCCCCACACTTCTTGGTATAGAACATGATTGGATGAGTGAAGCAAAGAGGTGTACACATAACCAGTCTGTGGGTCACAGAGGTTATAGTACTTGAGTCCCTCTCCTCTGGGTTTTCCTTTTATGATCTGGACAAGCCCACTGCGGCCCTATACAGGTAACATTTAGTTGTGCTACCAGTATAAGATGCTATATAATGGTATGAAGTGCTATAAGTTAATACCTTGAACTCAGCCATTTCTTCGTCGAGGCTTATATGTCGTGTTGGTGGCTTTCTCATTCTGTGAAAACTTTTTTGAACCAAGTTTAAATACTTTTCAACTTTGTAAATTTTGTTTTTCGCCTTCTCAGCTGCTGTATATTCACTTTCAACATAGAGGCAGATCTGGCCGTGCCACTTCATGAATTTTTTCATTGAAATGTTTGTAGATGCAACAAATGCATCCGGCAGCTGTTGGTTCCAATAATCCTTCAGGCACGGTTTTGCACAACAATCAAAGTAGAAAATCAAACCAATAAATTTGAGAGCCCTTTGCACAGTTAGTTCTGGCCAGCTTTTTGGGTATGTAATTTTTCCTTTTATGTTGGTACACCTCACCAACTCTTTCAGACATTCTTCAGACATGTTTATAAAAATGCTTGTCAGAGACTTCCCAGTTAGATCTGGTGAGCTGCTCACACTCAATTGATTCGATGGTGTCCATGGACATGGAGGGAGCTCACTGACTGGCCCATCTTTCCATGCATAATCTTCTGGGAGAGGCTGCAAATGCTCTGCTGCCTCAAGTCTCAACTCATCTGAGATGGCTGCACATCCACCCCGCAGAGTGTGGGTTCGCTGTGTAGCGGTATAAGCAGAGGTCGATGGGATTGGCTGTGTGTCCAAGCCATCACTGTCGCTTTCCTCATCCTCTGATGTGTCAGAAATTTCGTCTAGAAGCTGATCGCCAGTTTCTGACACAAACTGGACTGTGGCATCGTCATCATCATCCCAAGATTCCTGAGCACTTGTACAACTGGTATATAATTAACCCAAGTTACCAGTTAAAACCAAAACTATACCAGTTCAACAGATGGTGATGCAGTGGAAATTTTTGGCCGCTTTCGTGATATGGTCACATGAGTATTGCAACCAGTCTAGTTGGACGATTTACCAAGTAATGGATGCACGCAATTAAGTAAAGTGAGTAGAAAAGCAGCAGAGTGTGTTACTCACATACACCACTAAATGTACAACGTGGTTGCGGACAATGACACTCGACAACAGTAGGTAGGCAGGAAGTGCCAAGTAGAAACCATCCGCAAACACAAATTTACTCAGTGACAACGAAGTGCGAATGCCTAGTAATGCATGCAACTGACAACTTTTAGATGTTATCGATTGCCGTGTCGCTCAGCTCAGCGAACTCGTCCAGGTCACTGTCACTGTCACTGTCACTGGTTTTATCAGAGGATGACTGAGACGGAGTTTTCTTTTCAGCCATCTTCTTGGACGCCGCCTTCCCTTTCAGATGCACCTTCACTTTGCTTTTCTTCAGTGGCGGTTCCCCCCAGATGGGACCCACCAGCTTCCGGCCATCTGCGAGTGGAGGTGCCACAGCTGCAAGCATCACATTACTGTGATACTAGTATTTATACCAGTATTATTACTGGTATAAATACAGTGCTGCAAGCATTGTATTACAGTAATACCAGTACCGGTTACTTATACCAGTATTTTTACTCATATCCCTGCCTATTATTAGGCTTACTAAATTATGAATTACTCACGCAGGCTTTGATTTTCATTGAACCTTGCAAGATCCATTTTCTTCAGAGTGAATTTTGGCAGAGGGCACTTCTCAAACGTTGGCTTCTTTGTGCCCTTGAACACCGAAATGCCATTTCGCGACTTGAGCCAGTTATTCCAAAGACTGGACATAGTGCTCAGAACCACATTTTTTTTTGACTCTGAACAGCTTACATTGCAGCATTACATTAGGGACGGAAAGCCAACATGCTTGCCTCATTCAGGTCGCAGTTGTTCAGGGCCAAGTTGAAGAAGTTCTGAAGGTACTTTGGCTGCTGAGAGACAATGAAGTCGGAAGTCGCCAAGCTGTCTTTGGCCCATCTCGTCATCTGCACAGGTCGCTGGCCTAAGTAAGGTTGCAGACCCTCATATACCGGTATACTGGTGTAGCCATGCAATAATAGAACACTGCACCGTCCCAGTACACCGGTCCTTGGAGATCGGCGATGAATGCACAGAACAGACAGAGGACCAGTTCTCTGACGTAGGCCATCTCAGCGTCGACCGCAGCTTTTTGTTCATCGGCAGCAGCTGACAGGAACAGCTGTTGGCGGGCAGTCGCCTTCTTCTTGGCCTCCATCAGCACCTAACAGCTCTTACTGGTATAACACAGTAATACTGATGACGTACAACATGGAACCCCATACCTCAATCGGCACTGTCGCGTGCTGGGGGATGATGCAGTTTGTCCCAGCCTCCGCAAAATAGCTGTAGCACTTCGCTGGCACTAGGGAGGCAAACAAGCCGGCTCTGATTTGGACAAAGTCGACGCCCTCTTTGCCGTTTGCGTGCAAGTCTTCGAATCGCCTTTGCTGTTCTGCCTCATTTTTGGCTGGCACGCGCTTTCCGTTGTGAGCAGGGTGCTTGTCGTTGTGCACTGCGTGCTCCCTTTTCTTTTGTTTGACTGACGGCTGCTGCTCGCTCTCGTCAGCTGCCTCGCCAGCTCCATCGCTCTCTGACGGTGCATATCTCTTCTGTACATGCTTCCCTTCCACGGTGCTGTGAGGCACCTCAGAGCACTGCGCCTTGACAGCAGCCTGCGCGTGCAGCTGAACAAAAAGTTATGCCAGTAAAAACCATTATACCAGTATTACAAAACGTGTACTTCAGCTATCTTCTTTTCTTTTCTGTCGAGCAGCTCCATGAGCATGCTCTCCCTGCCCTTCGCAACAGCCAGCTCAGAGCGGCACTCGTGCAGCTTCTGATTCACTTCCTTAATCTCATCCTTCAGCAGTGCCACAGTAGCCGTGCTGCACGTCATGTCAGAATTTGCAGCAGACAGCTCTGAGATCCGCTGCTGCAGACGGGATATCTCGTTCCCTTTCCCATCCATGCTGCTGGTCAGCTGCTCATTCTTGATGGTCAACTCCTCGTTCGTGCTCAACAGCTGCTTGTTGCTTTCTTTCAACTGGTCTTTTTTCTCCCCAAGGCGGTCCAGTCGCTTTTGCAGCTTCTTTAGAAATAGCAATGCTTAGAATAGAAATAGCAACGCGAAATACTGGTATGTATATACCGGTATACAAAGCTAATAATTGGAGCACTAACACACGCCTTCGATGATGTAATACCAGTATACTAGTATACCACTACTAAACTGTTCATATACTAGTATATGTACATAATAATCTGGCATACTTCAGCTCCTTCGAAGAGGCGCTAGCGTCCGATTCGGCCATTGTCAATGCAGAAGGCACTACAAGAGATGGCCGTAGTCGTTCGACTACTAGGCAACAAGCCAAGCAAGTATTTGACAAGAAACACAGTGACAGAACCACAAAAGCTCAACTTTATTCAACCGGATGTCCATCAACTATCAACTGTCACTCTCACCTACAACTACATTTGTTACGCTGCTATGAGTATTGGGATTGGGATTCATGCCACTTCTCACTGTGTCACTTCTGCTTCCTCTGCTTCAACTTCATCTTGTAAGCCTTCGCCGACTCAGGGGACATACCAGCTGAAACACGTAATGCGCTATACTGGTTGTGTGCAAGTGCATACCAGCATAAATACCTAGTTTAGCACTAAGCTTGGCCATTTTTTCTTTCTTTTGATCGTCCACTGATGCACCACTGCTGATGCTGCTGCTGGCACCTTGGCTGGCGTGGCTTGACACCGAAGCTGTCCTCTGCCTGGCACTCTTGCTCTGCATGGCCTTGCCACCCTCACCCTCCTGAGCCTTGCCGCCCTCGCCCTCACCACCCTTTCTGCCCTCGCCCTCTGTCTCCTTGCCCTTGCCACCCCCACCGTCTGCATTCTTGCTGTCCGGCTCAGACTCAATTTGCGGCCCCATCGACTCGGTAAAAGTTTCCGTGTCGGAGGACACGGTCGGTCGGAAGCGTGTCGGTCGTGTCGGACGACACAATTTCCGGAAACCATGACCGTCGCGGTCGTGTCGGACGACACAATTTCCGGAAACCATGACCGCCGCACGCGTGTCGGATGACACAGTTTCCGGAAACCATGCAGTGACCTATTTCTGGCTCAAGCGTGTCGGTCGTGTCGGACGACACAATTTCCGGAAACCATGACCGCCGCACGCGTGTCGGACGACACAGTTTCCGGAAACCATGCAGTGACCTATTTCTGGCTCAAGCGTGTCGGTCGTGTCGGACGACACAATTTCCGGAAACCATGACCGTCGCGGTCGTGTCGGATGACACAGTTTCCGGAAACCATGACCGTCGCGGCCGTGTCGGACGACACAGTTTCCGGAAACCATGCAGTGACCTATTTCTGGCTCAAGCGTGTCGGTCGTGTCGGACGACACAATTTCCGGAAACCATGACCGTCGCGGTCGTGTCGGACGACACAATTTCCGGAAACCATGACCGCCGCACGCGTGTCGGACGACACAGTTTCCGGAAACCATGCAGTGACCTATTTCTGGCTCAAGCGTGTCGGTCGTGTCGGACGACACAGTTTCCGGAAACCATGACCGTCGCAGCCGTGTCGGACCACACAGTTTCCGGAAACCATGCAGTGACCTATTTCTGGCTCAAGCGTGTCGGTCGTGTCGGACGACACAATTTCCGGAAACCATGACCGTCGCGGCCGTGTCGGACGACAGAGTTTCCGGAAACAATGACCGCCGCACGCGTGTCGGACGACACAATTTCCGGAAACCATGACCGTCGCGGCCGTGTCGGACGACACAGTTTCTGGAAACCATGACCGCCGCACGCGTGTCGGACGACACAATTTCCGGAAACCATGTCCCTGTTGTGTGTGTCGTATGAGTTCGGACGGCACACCGACGCAAGTGGCAGCCTGTTCTGTGGGTATGTGCGTTTCTGTGCGTGCGTGCGTGCGTGCGTGCGTGCGTGCGTGCGTGCGTGCGTGCGCGCGTGCGTGCGTGCGTGCGTGCGTGCGTGCGTGCGTGCGTGCGTGCGTGCGTGCGTGCCGGCCGACCCGCTGACGGGAACACAATGGCGGTGAGCGGCGCATTGCTAGGCGCCGCTCGCGCCGCCGACAACCACCAACGGAAGTGTCACGCTAATTACTCACAAGCAGGCATAGTATCAGACAGAGTGCGCTACTCGCCTGCTTGCCTCTTTTCAGATTTGTGGTCAACGGAAGTGGGGCGCTGTAACCCCGCCCATCCCGAGCAGTTGGCCAGCGCCGTACGCACTCTAGAGCCGGCGATGTACGTATGTACTACTGTTCCCATGTAATAGTGGTGGAGCAGAATTTTATTTCCTTATAACTATCGCGGTGCTTAATGGATCGCTTCAAACATTTAATCACAGATGCGGAGTGTCAACACAAAGAAAGTCACCAATTTTGCCCGCAATCGGCTCAAAGAATCGCGCTCAAAAAATGTTTGATTTTTTTTGGAATTTCAAATACGTGTCTCACTTCTGAACTAGATTTGCGATTGACCCAGCTCCGCCAAACTTTGAGCGGATGTGTGCTGCAAATTGCCCAAACGTTCTGCAATCTTCGATTAAATGTCGACTGTGCAGACCGACACTTACCAGCTGTCTCACCATTCTTCCTGCCAGCTGCCAGCAGCTGCGCGTGTTGTGCCGAGCTTGTGCCGTTCATCGACTCATGGGTTTGTTCAATTTTGTGGAAATCTTGCAGCACGTTTGGGCACATCGTGAGTTACTGTTGTTCAAAGGTGTGTGTGCGTGTGGGTGTGTGTGTGTGTGTGTGTGTGTGTGTGCGTGCGCGTGCGTGCGTGCGTGCGTGCGTGCACGCCTGCGTGTCTGCCTGTGTGTGTGTGTGTGTGTGTGTGTGTGTGTGTGTGTGTGTGTGTGTGTGTGTGTGTGTGTGTGTGTGTGTGTGTGTGTGTGTGTGTGTGTCTGTGTCTGTGTCTGTGTCTGTGTCTGTGTGTGTGTCTGTGTGTGTATGTGTCCATCCGTGGGGATGGGGTATCCCATCCTATTGTGTGTACCTATGTGCAGTGTCTGTCTCCCTCGTACTCACAAAGTATCTTAATGACTCAACGCCGCCAACAAAGGGCAATCAGGCCAACAAATGAACGGCGAAAATCGCAAGGACTACGTGCAGTGGGTTTGCCACTTACGTCAACTGACAACTTCGCGAAAAGCCAGTTAAGCCACCCGCGCGGCACAACACGCGACGAAACGAAAATCCGCGGACGCGATGCAGTTATGCTGCATTTTTAACAGAGCCAAAAAAAGACGCAACAATGGGCAGAATGGGCTCTTGGTGGGTGTGCCTAATCTCCATCAAGCAAGGTCGCGCAACACGGTGTCTGGGGACGCGGTGGGGAAGAGAGGGGTTCGTGCGGCAACGTTCTCTTCAAAAGCGTGGCGTGTGTGCCGCACGGCGCTTTTGACTTTCACTTCTTGCGAGGCCTGCGTTGTATTCTTATATTTATTAACGTCCGACGAATTCGTTCTACTGTCAGACACCCATACAGTAACCGGATCAGGAAGAGTGGGGAGGGGCCGGGGGCTCAATCGCCAAACTGTGCGAAGGGGCAGCTGCGTGTGTGGAGCAAGGGAAGGGGGGGGGGTTGGGGCCTGGAGTATACTGCGTCAAGTGATTTACATCGAAAGAACGCGTCACAGTGCAAACAACTTGTAAAGAAGCATAGACACAGAGAGGAACGCACTGAAGGCAAACGTAGTACTCGCGTAAACGGACTGAGACGGGGGGGGGAGGCTAAATGGCCATTCTGGACTTACCTATAGTGCTACTTTTTGGTGAAAAATCGGCATAAATAGCGTCTACAGCGTTATGTAGCATTTGATACACGCGTCCGCTCGGCAGCACAGACCGTAAGGCAGGGGACGCAACGGAATGGTGGCCTGTGTTTTGACTTTAACTCGTTGACGAAACGCATGTATTCAGCCACCGTACGCACAGCGCTACGTGAGTTTTGACGGTGAACGGCCCTCCCCCGCTATATTCTTCGAGGTACCACACAATGGCTGCATAAAAGCTCCCCAAAACACTGACGAGCCCTTCTCACCATGTGTAACAGGATGACAGTAGTTAAATGTTGTTTTGTTTCTGCCTTCTCCAGTGTATCCTCACGTTCAACAGAGAGAGAGACGGAGTGTAGTTCAGATGCTATGTATATCGTCATGTTTACGAAACTAACGAAGTACCGTAATTCTTCCAACACTGCCCCAAGGACACCACTGTTTAAATGTCTATAAAGAGGGCCGGAGTAGTAATTTCGTCAGATTTTCGATCAATTTTCCACCAACAGTTAGCGTTTGATTGTGGGGCGAATTTAAAGTTGACCTTCCCTGCCGGACACTTTTGACGGGGGTGGGGGTTCTATTGGAACATTTACCCTGTACTGAAGAACTACCACTATAACTGGAACAATTCGCAGCTACGCTCGACGACGCCCTTTTTGTTCCAGGCTCTCTCCCCCCCCCCCTTTTCCTCCATCCTCCGCGTCGCGCCTTGCGGCACTCTTTACTCATCAGCGGAGGCGCGACCGCCCATACAACAACCTGCCGAGCAGAACATGAGCACAAGAGGAACACTGAGAGACTGTAGTAGGACGAGGACAAGGAAAAGCATTTGGCCGAGCGTCTAGGTCACTGCAGCCTGGCCTATGACACGCTGCTCAGTAGACCGTCTCGATGGCGCTGGTCATCTACTGTGGCTGACACGCGTTGCAACCTGCGCTTCCCCCTAGCACACATCTGAAAACCGGCAAGCAGGGGTGTAGCGCAGCGTCTCTGCCGCTGTGTGTGCTTGTGCGTGATTAGCCTGGCAGTTCCGTCGGTGGTTTTCGGAGGCGCCAGCGGCGCCTAGCGATGCGCCGCTCACGGCCATTGTGTTCCCGCCAGCGGGTGGACCGGCACGCACGGACGCACGGACGCACGCACGCAGACACGCGGGCACGCACGGATGCAGACACGCACGCACGCCCGCACGCACGCACGCGGGCACGCACGCACGCACGCACGCACGCACGCACGCACGCACGCACGCACGCACGCACGCACCCACGCACGCACGCGCGCACGCACGCCCGCACGAACGCACGGAGACATGCACGCACGCACGCACGCACGCGCGCGCGCACGCAGGCACGCACGCACGCACGCACACGTCCGACACGATTGAACCAGAAATAGGTGACTGCATGGTTTCCGGAAACTGTGTCGTCCGACACGCGTGCGACGGTCATGGTTTCCGGAAATTGTGTCGTACGACACGCGTGCGACGGTCATGATTTCCAGAAATTGTGTCGTCCGACACGAACGACATGCTTCAGCCAGAAATAGGTCACTGCATGGTTTCCGGAAACTGTGTCGTCCGACACGCGTGCGACGGTCATGGTTTCCGGAAATTGTGTCGTCCGACACGACCGACACGCTTGAGCCAGAAATAGGTCACTGCATGGTTTCCGGAAATTGTGTCGTCCGACACGGCCGCAATGGTCATGGTTTCCGGAAATTGTGTCGTCCGACACGCGTGCGACGGTCATGGTTTCCGGAAATTGTGTCGTCCGACACGACCGACACGCTTCAGCCAGAAATAAGTCACTGCATGGTTTCCGGAAACTGTGTCGTCTGACACGCGTGCGACAGTCATGGTTTCCGGAAATTGTGTCATCCGACACGCGTGCGATGGTCATGATTTCCGGAAATTGTGTCGTCCGACACGACCGACACGCTTCAGCCAGAAATAGGTCACTGCATGGTTTCCGGAAACTGTGTCGTCCAACACGCGTGCGACGGTCATGGTTTCCGGAAATTGTGTCGTCCGACACGCGTGCGACGGTCATGGTTTCCGGAAATTGTGTCATCCGACACGACCGACACGCTTGAGCCAGAAATAAGTCACTGCATGGTTTCCGGAAAGTGTGTCGTCCGACATGGCCGCGACGGTCATGGTTTCCGGAAATTGTGTCGTCCGACACGCGTACGACGGTCACAGTTTCCGGAAATTGTGTTGTCCGACACGACCGACACGCTTCAGCCAGAAATAGGTCACTGCATGGTTTCCGGAAACTGTGTCGTCCGACACGCGTGCGACGGTCATGGTTTCCGGAAATTGTGTCGTCCGACACGACCGACACGCTTCAGCCAGAAATAGGTCACTGCATGGTTTCCGGAAACTGTGTCATCAGACACGCGTGCGACGGTCATGGTTTCCGGAAATTGTGTCGTCCGACACGACCGACACGCTTCAACCAGAAATAGGTCACTGCATGGTTTCCGGAAACTGTGTCGTCCGACACGCGTGCGACAGTCATGGTTTCCAGAAATTGTGTCGTCCGACACGCGTGCGACAGTCATGATTTCCGGAAATTGTGTCGTCCGACACGACCGACATGCTTCAGCCAGAAATAGGTCACTGCATGGTTTCCGGAAACTGTGTCGTCCGACACGCGTGCGACGGTCATGGTTTCCGGAAATTGTGTCGTCCGACACGCGTGCGATGGTCATGGTTTCCGGAAATTGTGTCGTCCGACACGACCGACACGCTTCAGCCAGAAATAGGTCACTGCATGGTTTCCGGAAACTGTGTCGTCCGACACGCGTGCGACGGTCATGGTTTCCAGAAATTGTGTCGTCCGACACGCGTGCAACGGTCATGATTTCCGGAAATTGTGTCGTCCGACACGACCGACACGCTTCAGCCAGAAATAGGTCACTGCATGGTTTCCGGAAACTGTGTCGTCCGACACGCGTGCGACGGTCATGGTTTCCGGAAATTGTGTCGTCCAACACGCGTGCGACGGTCATGGTTTCCGGAAATTGTGTCGTCCGACACGACCGACACGCTTGAGCCAGAAATAAGTCACTGCATGGTTTCTGGAAATTGTGTCGTCCGACATGGCCGCGACGGTCATGGTTTCCGGAAATTGTGTTGTCCGACACGCGTACGACGGTCACGGTTTCCGGAAATTGTGTCGTCCGACACGACCGACACGCTTCAGCCAGAAATAGGTCACTGCATGGTTTCCGGAAACTGTGTCATCCGGCACGCGTGCGACGGTCATGGTTTCCGGAAATTGTGTCGTCCGACATGCATGCGACGGTCATGATTTCCGGAAATTGTGTCGTCCGACACGACCGACATGCTTCAACCAGAAATAGGTCACTGCATGGTTTCCGGAAACTGTGTCGTCCGACACGCGTGCGACGGTCATGGTTTCCGGAAATTGTGTCGTCCGACACGCGTGCGATGGTCATGGTTTCCGGAAATTGTGTCATCCAACACGACCGACACGCTTCAGCCAGAAATAGGTCACTGCATGGTTTCCGGAAACTGTGTCGTCCGACACGCGTGCGACAGTCATGGTTTCCAGAAATTGTGTCGTCCGACACGCGTGCGACGGTCATGATTTCCGGAAATTGTGTCGTCCGACACGACCGACACGCTTCAGCCAGAAATAGGTCACTGCATGGTTTCCGGAAACTGTGTCGTCCGACACGCGTGCGACGGTCATGGTTTCCGGAAATTGTGTCATCCAACACGACCGACACGCTTCAGCCAGAAATAGGTCACTGCATGGTTTCCGGAAACTGTGTCGTCCGACACGCGTGCGACGGTCATGGTTTCCGGAAATTGTGTCGTCCGACACGCGTGCGATGGTCATGGTTTCCGGAAATTGTGTCATCCAACACGACCGACACGCTTCAGCCAAAAATAGGTCACTGCATGGTTTCCGGAAACTGTGTCGTCCGACACGCGTGCGACAGTCATGGTTTCCAGAAATTGTGTCGTCCGACACGCGTGCGACGGTCATGATTTCCGGAAATTGTGTCGTCCGACACGACCGACACGCTTCAGCCAGAAATAGGTCATTGCATGGTTTCCGGAAACTGTGTCGTCCGACACGCGTGCGACGGTCATGGTTTCCGGAAATTGTGTCGTCCGACACGGCCGCGACATGGACAACGACCAGCGAGACGCCAGTGAGTCACCGCCCTATTTCAAGCGGCAACTTTTATTTCCATAGTTTCCGGGATCCATGTCTGCGAGATGGGGCCGCATATGACTCCTGAGTCTGCCGTCCAAATTAACTTTTGCCTTTTTCTTAGGCGGAGCTTGTTCCTCAGCTGTGTCCTTGGGGGCCAGCGTGTCCACCACACTGCACGAGCTGGAGCTCTTTGAGCTGTGTCGCAACCGCGACTTCTCTGGCGACCGCGACTTCTCTGGCGCCTTGTTGGCAGTTGCCGCAGCAGGTTTCCCGCCCAACTTGTGGGTCTTCTCGCGCAACTTTAGTGGTGTCTTGCGGGTTCTGACTTTCAGGTAGTGTTTTTGGAAAACTCTCAGCGCTTCCCAGCAGCAGTTGGCCACGACCTTCTGAAACTGGTATAAAGTGTATACTGGTATACTGTATACTGGTATAAAGTGTAGCATCAGTAACCTCTGGAGTCGTCTGCAGCGCCCGGACGATGAATTCCAACATGGACTTCAATGGCTCGCAGTTGTTGCTCACCACGTCTGACAGTTTCCCACCGGGTCGCTTGAGCCCCATGTTGCTGGGACTCTCTGAGCAGTCACAGTTTTCAAACAGTACAGTCAAACAAAACTGCACACTGCACAAAAGTGAGACACTCACTTTCAAACAGGATCGGTTTGGGCATTGGCGAGCCGAGCAGAAGGATGTGGTTGTGAAAAAGCCTGAGACAACTGCAAACAGCTTCTGTCACATCCTCCGGCTGAGCTGCCTTGCCTTTCACTCGCGCCAGCCGAGACAGTATTCCTTTGCCCAGTTCTGCTGGCATACTGCTCATAGAGAAACCTCTTAGAGTTGTGCCAGACGACTCTTTGTTCTTTTCAAAAACACCAAAGTCGCTCAATAGTTGAGCCGGCTTGACAGAGTCGCCTTCGGACACAGATTTGCCCTTCGATGCCACGATCGTCTCCTCGACGACAATAATTGAATGTGCCTCATCCTTGGTATGCTCCACTGGGCGAATGAGTCCCAGATGCTAGAATGACACGTGAGCTGAGCAATATACCAGTATGTGCCTTTATACCAGTATTAAGGCACCCACCATTCCTTTTAGAGACTCTGCCGACAGTCCATTGTCACGCAGCAGCTTTGAGGCTTCCAACAGAACGCTGTCAGCATCAGAGGCACTCGAGGTTCTGGAAGCCTCCTCAAACCGTTCTTCCAGGCGCACCGGGATGAGCCGCCTCTGTTGCTGAGAGGGCGAACTGATGTCTGCCAGCTTAGCGCCACTAGCACTGTCATTGGGCTGAATGCTGGAGACAGCAGAAGGGGTGCTGGCCAGAGCTGTCTGCTCAGCAGCCAGTTTTGGCTTCATGGAGTCAAACTGCTGAATGCACTGCATGAGGTTCACGCCACCAGCCGCACTCGACGTCTGAGGTTCATTGACAAGCTCAGTTGCCTCAGCCTGAACAGCCGGTAGAGTAAGGCTGTGACTGCCACTATACTAGTAAAACAAAGACATTCACAGTGGCTGGAGGAGCTGACGCCTTTTTTTGAGCCAGAGTAGAGATAATACTGTCCAGTTTTGACTCAATGCGGCCCAAATTAGAATTTTTATAGTCGTCGACATTTTCTGACGATGTAAATCCTCTGGCCAGTTTCAGGACCTCCTCGGCATTAGCGGTCTGGCCCAGAACGATGTCCTTAGCAGAGCGCATTTGCTCTCTGGCCAGCTCTAAATTTTCGCGGTCAGTATGGCATTCAAGCAAGTGGTAAAAACTGTAATGTTTTAGAAGGAAGAAGTAAATGGAAAGAAGACAGTCACCTTTTGATGACCGAATTTCGCAAACCACGCCCTTTAGGTCCATGCTCACAGTCGCCAGAGATTTGGAGACATCAGCTGAGTAGTTGTCATAGAACCCCTTCAGCTGGCCCATGACCTTCTCAGTGACCTGAGAAACTGAGCTGCCGACAAGAGCTGACACACTAAACGAACTTATACTCATAAATGTATATACTAGTATAGAATATCATTAGTACACTTACGCAGTTGTGCTCAGGTCCAGTTGCTGACTCGTCTCTCCGCCAGGCTTAGCAGCTTTCAACTTCTTCTTGGACTTCACTGCGGCAACGACTTTTGAAGCCAACTTTTCCATCTCCTTTTGGTCAACTTTAAAAGTTCCAGTGTCTGTTGGCGGCTGATCGACTGGCCGGTTCACTGGGTCTGGAAATCCGCCAGCTGGTGAAGGCCCTGCCGATGTGAGCAGAGATGGCTGCTTTGGCGCGCTGACGACCCTATACTAGTAAAACGTCACCCTAATGAACAACTGCTCAGTATAAAGTAAATTGCAACTGACTTGACGTTCCTCACATCGTCCACCTGGTAAATCTCCCAGGGGGGAATCACCTCCACTGCCTCTGACACCAGGTCGTAAATTGTGACCAGGTGCTCAAATTCGTCCACTAGTTCGATGATGCCACAGTGAACGTTTCCATCCACAATGATGTTACATTCGTGTCCAGTCCAGGCTCCAAGCAACTTTTTTTTGCTCCTGCCCAACTTGTGAATTTTTTCTATGTGCGTCGCCATGGCCAATTTGGCAGGAGTCAACTTTAGCGGTTCTGGGACTTTCGACACCGATTTGGCCGCCCTGCATCGGTAGTAGTGATGGAACTAAAATGTCACTTATACCAGTATGAAATGCTGGCTACAATTAAGCTGCACTGACCGAGTGATCGATGCACTGACTCTCACTGAAGCTGCTCTTGTAGTAGAGGTCACCCTTTGCATCAAACAACGCTTCCACCACCTTTCCAGTCCAAATTCTTCCGGTGTCAGCCACTTGAATGCGGGAAGTTGGACTAATAATCTCCCGTTCGCCATCGTTGTAGCACTTTTTGTAGTGCTGAACATATATATACCGGTATAACAAACATGTGTAACAAACATACCATGCTTATGGTGGCAAGAATTGCAAGGTACAGCAAATGAGCAGCACAAACGCACCGCATCCACAACTCTGAACATCTTCAGCTTCTGCTCTAGCGTCAGCTTCTGATAGGTGCCGTCCATTTTTGCCTCGATGGCATCAAGAGCCAAGCTTTTGTGTCCAATGAATAGATGAGTGCCAACTGCCGCACCTGTGGCTCCATCAGTGACAGTCTGAATGCACTTGTGCCTCATCAGCTATACACGATATGAAGCACAAACACCTACAATGTGGCCATCAAACACTGGAATTTTGCCTTGTTCTCCACTGTCCAGAAAGTTGGTCTGACGAGGAAACAGCTGCTGACCCAGAATTGGTATATACGGGTAGCTTTTCATCTCGCCAGGAGCCACTGTGTCAAAGTAAGTCTCCCTGTCCTTGGAAGTGTCGAATGGAACTTCCCAGCTCAACTCCAAAGCTGACTCATTGGCAGCAGATGACTGATCAGCAGCAGCTGACTGATCGGTGGCAGCTGACTGATCGGTGGCAGCTGACTGATTGGTGGCAGCTGACTGATCGGCAGCAGCTGTATGTAATGAAGAAAATATGTATACTGGTATACAAAATACGCATTCGACATCCTCAATACCTTCAATGGTGCCACTTCCTCTAGTTGATTCCATCGCTTCTGTGTCACTGTCACTGTCAGAGGGGCTGCCGAGACAAATATTGAGAATGATGTGTTCAACCAGCACTTGGACTGTCTCGTATACCTATACCGGTATAACGTGTGTATACCAGTACAGTTAATCAAGGAATTTTTTTTAATTAATTTCATTAATTTCTGCAAATTATTTTGCTAAAATATTAAGCAATGCAAATCAGTTTGCTTACCCATACATAAGGTTACCACACAGACCTCTGGCAAGATGTCTGGAGTGGCACTGGATGCACTGTTGTCCACTGAGTGCATGTGCCAGTAATAAAAAAAAATAAAAAAACCAAATCCAAAGAGAAATTGCCACTATATCCAGGAAATTTTGCCAAATTCAGTTGCCTGCTAGAGCGCGCTTGCCCAAATTAGCGCGCATCCAGCAAAATGCTTAACACTTCCTGCAAAACAAATAAAAAAACACAAAAATACAGTAGTTGAAATCGCGATGGAACACTGCCAAACACATCAGACTGCTTTTTATGCAACGACAAAACTATTTGGGTCTCACAACGAAAGCACGCCATAGTTTTATCATTACCATATTATAATGCTAAGTGTGTGCCTGTTCAAACATTATTTCACTGATTACTTTGACAAATGTCTACACCTACACCACAAAAATGGCCACTTTTATTCAAAAAAAGTGGCAATATAATTTGCAATACTGCATTGTAACACATAGTTTTTCACCAATTCAATACTGTTTTTTAACAAAACACTGCACATGGCCTGAAAACGTTGTGCTATACCAGTATAAGACTGTGACAAGGACACAAATCACTGCTTGCATGTGTATCACATATCATCCTCATGCTGCTGCTACTTACACCACCAAGCTTACAACACCATTCTCATGCTGTGCAGCCACTGTTTTGATTTCACTTCAAATTCTGCTTGAAAGCTGCGCGTGATGTGAGAGATGTTGCAGCTGAATGAGGACGTATGATTCCATATACTGCTATATAACGGTGTATGCTATGTTCATACTGGTATACAAAGGTGATCAGTGCTACGTGATTAAGAATAAGAATATATTCAGAATAAAAATTGAATAAGAATGGTATACGCTACATTGCACAAGGTTGTCATGGTTGTAGATGGGTTTACAAGATTGTTATACCATGGCACAATACTGATATAATCTGAGATAACATCAATATAAATATTCAGTATACATTCCTTATACTCAGTATAAGGAAATTGACGGTATAACATTTTTTGGGGAAAACGTTTTTTTTATACTGCTACATCTACTAGTGTAAGAATATCTAAAACCGCTGTCAAGAATTAGTACTGATACAATTTTCATTTCCTGGTAAAATGTTGGAGTATAATAAAAAAAATCTCCAGCTGAAGTGTTGTAGTGGTATAAAGCACAGTTTCGGATGGGGACACGGTTGGGGACACGTTTTTTTTGGGGAGACGCTCAAGGGGCTATAATGGTGCTATGCATTGCAGATTTTGCTGGAGAATAAGTGACACATTGTGAAAAAGCTGCTCTACTAGCCATGGCCTGATTTCCCACAGGGGTTTTTGAGAGAAAGTTGCCCATAATGGTGCTACGCATTGCAGGTTTTGCTAGACAATAAGTGACACATTGTGAAAAAGCTGCTCTACTAGCCATGGCCTGATTTCCCACAGGGGTTTTTGAGAGTAAGTTGTCTATAATGGTGCCATGCATTGCAGATTTTGCTGGACAATAATAAGTGACACATTGTGAAAAAGCTGCTCTACTAGCTATGGCCTGATTTCCCACAGGGGTTTTTGAGAGTAAGTTGCCCAGAATGGTGCTATGCATTGTGCAGGTTTTGCTAGACAATAAGTGACACATTGTGAAAAAGCTGCTCTACTAGCCATGGCCTGATTTCCCACAGGGGTTTTTGAGAGTAAGTTGCCCATAATGGTGCTATGCATTGCAGGTTTTGCTAGACAATAAGTGACACATTGTGAAAAAGCTGCTCTACTAGCCATGGCCTGATTTCCCACAGGGGTTTTTGAGAGTAAGTTGCCCATAATGGTGCTATGTATTGCAGGTTTTGCTAGACAATAAGTGACACATTGTGAAAAAGCTGCTCTACTAGCCATGGCCTGATTTCCCACAGGGGTTTTTGAGAGTAAGTTGCCCATAATGGTGCTATGCATTGCAGGTTTTGCTAGACAATAAGTGACACATTGTGAAAAAGCTGCTCTACTAGCCATGGCCTGATTTCCCACAGGGGTTTTTGAGAGTAAGTTGCCCATAATGGTGCTATGCATTGCAGGTTTTGCTAGACAATAAGTGACACATTGTGAAAAAGCTGCTCTACTAGCCATGGCCTGATTTCCCACAGGGGTTTTTGAGAGTAAGTTGCCCATAATGGTGCTATTGTGGGGCCGGAGAGCGTGGGCGGGCTCGCGGTGGCGAGAACACGGCGACCCGGGGCGCGAGTGCGTGCGTCGACCGCTCCGCCCTGTGGCTCGCGTGTGTGCGCAGGTCGAAGACAGCGGCCCTCGTCTGCCTCGACTGCGGTTGGCCGTGGCTAGCAGCACCAGTCAATCTCGAAACGGCGGGCTGGTGGCGCACCAACGTCGTCGTTGACTCTGAATCACTACAATGCGCGCTCGGCTCTCAGGAGCGCGATGCTCCCGTTATTTAACAGAGGACTGCGATGCGAGCAGAGCAGCGTGTACTCCCTGTCGCTGTCAGCGCTTGGCGACGCGTGTCGAAGAGCAACCAGTGGCTGTGGCTTCTCGAGCGGCACCCACCAGCGTCGTTTGTTGTGTGCAGCCGTGTGGTCGTGTGAGCGATATACGAGAACCGAGAAGAACGGCTTTTCGCAATACCACACTGCACAGTCCACCACACGGGAGTCGGTCGGTGGAAGAGAAAAGAGAAAGAGAAAGGAAGGGGGAAACGCAACCGACTGACGATAGCAGGGAGAAGTCGCCGACGCGGCGCACTCTGCGTGGGCGTACGAAGGGGGGGGGGAAGGAGGGAAGGAGGGAAGAAGACAAAGAGATGCGTAGGTGGCGTGGTCGGTTGGCACGAGTACGCCACAGGTGCAAAGGGGGGGAAGGTCGTAAGTGCAAAGGCGACAGTTTGAACGTGCGCGCCGCTGCGGATGCGGTAGAATGAGAAGAGCGGGCGCACAGGGGGTCGGTACGAAGTATGGCGAAGAACAGCGCACCGAAATACGACCACCACAGGTCCCCGGCACACCTGGCCTTCCTACGGCAAGGCCACGCATCGGCACGCCCCGAGATCGTACGCAAAACAAAAAGTCAAAGTCGACAGTATGTCACCAGCAGAGGGAGGAAGGGTGACATTCGAAAGGGCGACAAAAGAGAGGGAGAGAGCACATGGAGAAGCGAGGAGATGGAGAAGCGGGTCCATGTCCCATCAAACACCTTGGGACGGGGCAGCTCCACTCGAAATCGGCCCTCCTCGCGTCGTCCGAGAGCGGGTGGCACGCTCTCCATCGACCGTGGCACAGAAGCCACTGCTAACTGCGGGCCACTCGTGAACTGCCCTGCCGGCAAGGCCGGCACCAATGCTCGCTCCATCTGCCGAGAGGCCTCCTGGCCTGTTGTGTACGCCGGCACGGTAGACGCGGTGGCGCCGGCCACGGCCGCGCCCTCGCTCCCGCAAATCCGTGCTGACTGCACTCGCCCGCAATTCCGACGGTCCGTCATACACGCTCTGCCCGTGGGCCAGCCGTGAAAGGACCTCTTCCACCTGTCGCAACCGCGCGTCGGCACAAGCGTCGCGCTCGGCCATCACTTCATTGATACTAGCCCGCAGCTGCTCAGCTGTGACAGGCCCCAGGCCAATGTCCGATCCGCGTGACGACGCGCGCGATCGTCCGCTCTCAGTGCGGTGCCGCTGTCCTCGTCCGTGCTCGAGCACCGAAGGCGCCAAGGGCGCGCGCTCCTCGTTGTAAGCGCGGCCGCGCCTCCGCTCGTCGTCGCCGCCGAGCGGCTGCTGCTGCGTCCACTGCTCCCAGCGCCGGCCATCGTCTCGGCCGCGCTCGTCGTGTCGCGCGCGGCCAGCCGTGCGCGAATCGACATGTCGTCGACTGCCAGCCAAAGCCACGAGTGGCGGAATACGACCACCACAGGTCCCCGGCACACCTGGCCTTCCTACGGCAAGGCCACGCATCGGCACGCCCCGAGATCGTACGCAAAACAAAAAGTCAAAGTCGACAGTATGTCACCAGCAGAGGGAGGAAGGGTGACATTCGAAAGGGCGACAAAAGAGAGGGAGAGAGCACGAGCAGCAGGGATTGGAAGTCGTCTGCAGCTCGGCCGTCGTCTTGTCGCCCTACTTGTACGGCTCGGGCCCGGCGGCGTCGTCGGTCGACTTGGCGGCCAGAGAAGTCTTCATCCCAGCGTGGCCCTTGCTTGTGTCGCTGAGATGGTGGAGAAGCGGGTCCATGTAGTAGTTCTTGATCAGCGGTCTGGAGGAGTTGTGACTGCTTGCGCCGATGCCACCAGTGCTGCTGCCGATGTACTGCATCTCCTTGCCGCGAAGCAGCTTCTCCTCGAGCTCGGACACACATTTGTCGATCAAACGCAATCGCGTGTCAACAAAGTCCGAGCGCACGACAGGCTCACCACCATTGCGGTTGGCGCAACTGTCCTTGTCCTGGATCCGCGTCTCCATCTGCAGGTCGCCCGGCACGCCTTCAAGGCGTTGCCCACCGTCCCCGGCGCTACCAAGCGTCGAAGTCGGGGGAAGCCGTCGCAGGCGCTTCCTGCCCACTGGCTTGGAAATGGCCGAATCCTCGTCCAGCGGTCGAATGAGCGGGCATCCTTCAGGTGAGAACGCGACAACCAAATGCGGCCTTTGATGGGCCCATCCGCTGCCGTCTCGCAACCGCCACTTGACAATGTCACCCTCCTTGAGCGATCCTTTCTTTCGGCTAGGCTGCTGACGTTCGCCAGGCAGCGTCGGTACTAGTGATGCATCCACCGCTGCCGCCGGCGCGCACAGGGTGTGCAAAAACGAGAGTCGTCCCGGCTCCGGTGGGAAAGTGACAATGGGAGTGCTGGATGTCACTTGCGGTGCTGCTGAGGTCGGCATGGCTGAGCCCGGTGTGGGTCTCGCCTGCGTCTGTGCCATCGTCTCCCCGTACTGCTGGTCCTTGCTCCCTGACAAAGTCGGCACAAATAAAAGGAAGTGTAGGCTAGAGTGTCACCGCTTCCAGTGGGTAAAGCTGAAAAAGCCTAAAACGATCGTAAATTAATTAGCTAGTACCATCTATATTACTAAAGCACAATGTCTGTCTGTGTGCAACGCGACCCCAAGCGTTGTGCTGCTTGGATTGAGTTCATTGTTTTTGCTACAGCATCGGGTGTTGCCTGTGATAGCTGAAAAATAGCCAAATCAAAAATTATTTTGAATTTGCGCCATACAGTAACCAGTATTGATCACATTAAACGTGAAGTTTCCATGTCAAATCAGACAGGGATATATGTAATCGACCACGCTGATCACGAATATCACATCCGTTTTCAAATGCGATACTGTAATCACGAGATACAGCACAATCAATATGTCTATCACATCTATATTACTAAAGCACAATGTCTGTCTGTGTGCAACGCGACCCCAAGCGTTGTGCTGCTTGGATTGAGTTGATTGTTTTTGCTACAGCATCGGGTGTTGCCTGTGATAGCTGAAAAATAGCCAAATCAAAAATTATTTTGAATTTGCGCCATACAGTAACCAGTATTGATCACATTAAACGTGAGGATTCCATGTCAAATCAGACAGGGATATATGTAATCGACCACGCTGATCACGAATATCACATCCGTTTTCAAATGCGATACTGTAATCACGAGATACAGCACAATCAATATGTCTATCACATTGTTATAAAAGCACATCGTGTGTCTGCAACGTGATTGTGAGAGTTGTGCTGGATGGATTGAGTTGATTACTTTTGACATAGCTTTGGGTGTTGCTTGTGATAGCTGAAAAATAGCCAAAATTTTAAAAATAGCAAAACATATTTTGAATTTGCGCCACACCATAACCAATGGCTCCCATCATTGGAGCTTTGCAACAATGCAGCACAGAGAGTTGTGCTGGATGGATTGAGCTGAAATTTTGTGTGCAGCATGTCCACATGTTTGCTATCATGGTGCACTGCCCAAATCAAATTTGCATACAGTATCCATTACCATATACCATTGCTGCCATTTCTCATTCCAAGAAGCAGGTGTTGAGTTGAAACTTGCTGTGCAGCATGTCCATGTGATTGCTATTACAGTGCACAATTAAAATATGATTTGCATACAGTATCCACTACAGCATACCATCAGCAACATTCCTCAATCTGCCATTTCTCAATCATGGCAGTAGCTGTTGAGCTGAAACTTGGGGTGCAGCATGTCCAAGTGATTGCTATTATAGTGCACTATTAAAATTTAATTTGCATACAGTATCCACAACAGTATACCATCAGAGACATTCCTCAATCTGCTATTTCTCAATCATGGCAGCATCTGTTGAGCTGAAACTTGGTGTGCAGCATGTTCATGTGATTGCTATTATAGTGCACTATTAAAATTAATTTGCATACAGTATCCACTACAGTATACCATCAGAGACATTCCTCAATCTGCTATTTCTCAATCATGGCAGCAGCTGTTGAGCTGAAACTTGATGTGCTGCATGTCCAAGTGATTGCTATTATAGTGCACCATTAAAATTGAATTTGCATACAGTATCTACTTCTCAATCATGGCAGCAGCTTTTGAGCTGAAACTTGATGTGCTGCATGTCCATGTGATTGCAATTATAGTGCACTATTAAAATTTAATTTAAATACAGTATCCACTGCAGTATACCATAGGAGACATTCCTCAATCGTCTTTTCTCAATCGTGGCAGCAGCTGTTGAGCTGAAACTTGTGTGCAGCATGTTTATGTGATTGCTATTATAGTGCACAATTTTTGTGTTCAATTTTCATGCAGTAACCACATAAAAATGTAAAATGCAGTAAAAAATTAGGCCATACTGATCACAAATCTCACATCCATTTTCCAGTGCAATACCATAATCACAAGATATGACACATTGAATATGCAAATTGCAAATTGTTTATGTTGCCAGTTGAGGGTGAAAATAGCATGAACATATGTAATCCACCATGCTGATCACAAATCAGCCATTCGTTTTCCAATCTGCTACAGTAATCCAAGGATACAGTGGTATCTTTTTCTACTGCTTCGGACATATGTAATCAACCATGCTGATCATGAATATCACATCCATTTTCCAATGTGGTACCATAATACAAAGACACAGCACATTGAATATGCAGTTTTTGAATGGTTAATGTTGCAAATTGGGGGTGCAAAACAGCATGAGAATATGTAATTGACAATGCTGGTCACAAATCAGCTATTCATTTTCCAATCTGCTACAGTAATCCAAAGATACAGTAGGATCTTCTTCTACAGTAGATTCATTATTTCTGTGTTAGTTTCGTTGTGTTGTTAGTTTCTGTGTGCGATGCAGCACAGAGAGTTGCACTTTCTGACTTATCAGACGTGTTTAGAAAGCAGTTCAGCACAGATCAGTGGTGTAGTGCTTATGGTGTAGTGGTTACTATGCTGGAGGTCCTGGGATCAAACCTCTCCCACAGAAAATTGCAACTTTTTTGTTTATTGCTTTTTTTGTTTTGCATGTGTTTGTGTTATGAAGAAAACTTCTTACTTTTTTATTATCTTTTTTTTTGTTTTATCTTACAGGTGTTAATGCAATAAAAACTTGTATTGCCAAAGCACTTTGTCTGTTTGTCTGCAATACAGTCCAGAGGGTTAGTTGCACTGGATGGATTGAGCTGAAATTTTGTGTGTAGCTTGCTTGGAACATTTCACCATTATTTAGGGGCTGAATTTGAGAAAGGTTGCATAATCCTTGAGCATGTGGCACAAATTGCGCATTCCTGTTTTCTTAGTTTTAGGCTTTGCTTAGGCTTAGGCTTAGGCTTTTGCTTAGGCTTCGCTTAGGTTTCACTTAGGCTTCGCGTTGGCTTCGCTTAGGCTAAATCTTTGCTTAGGCTTAGGCTCCTGCTTTTAGGCTCTGGTGACACCCAGGATTGTGACACCCGGTGACACCCAAAAAGGGTCCCCCTTATTGATATGATTGTTATGATATGCATTGTGCTGGGTGGATTGGGCAAGTGTAAGCAGCCATGCTGATCAAGAAAATAACCTCATAATTCAAGCAAATAGTAAGCTATTCCCAAAGTAAAACCAATTATTAGGACCTGCCATAATTAGCCCAGTGCAATTACAATGTAGCTGCCTCCTATAGGCCAATTTGAAAAATTAGCCCCAAGGTGGTTAATTAAGGGTTATGGTGTGTCTGCTCAAGATGGTATAGTGCCCAATTTGGGCTACAAACAGTTGTTGCATCAGCGTCCACTGTGTCCACTGCATCTGATGAACATTTTCATAATTTTAGGCTTTGCTTAGGCTTAGTCCAAGCTTATGCTTAGGCATATGTTTATGCTCAGGCTTAGGCTTCACTTAGGCTTTGCTTAGGCTTAGGCTTCACTTAGGCTTAGGCTTCACATTTTTAGATGCAGTGGACGCGGTCCCAACAATTGCGTTTTGCCCCAATTAGTACAATTGAAGGATACCGGTATGTAATTCCTGAATAAAGAGTTACACCAAAAAAAGGTGGAACGTTTTTCTGTATTGCAGAAGTGCATTGGTTGTATTGGTTGACTTCCTTTGGCTTTTTGCTGCAGCACGTTACAGATTCGTCATTGCTTTTCAACTGAGCATTCGCAGCACGATTTTATGACACATTGTATTGATGATGAGTCATCACTGAGAACATGAAAATATTGATATTGAACCATTTTGGAGCACTTTGCAAACAGGAGTCCTGAGTTGAAGCAGCTAGTACACACTACGTACGTATTGTACGTTTCAGCATCTATTAACGGTAAATCAACCATTAATCAAAATCGTTGTCAAAATTAATCAAAATTAATCAAAATTAATCAAAATTTTCAAAATCGCCGAAAAATCGGCAATTTTGACAGCGAAACTACAGCATTACCATTCAAAATTTTTAGGTTGAAATAATAGAAGCCCCCCTCCAATTGTGCTCCCGGGTAAAGAGAGGTTGAAAAAATAGTCCCCCGGGGGGCACTATTGGAGGATTTACGGTACTAGGTTAATCCCCTCTGTGCAAGATATGCTCGCTCTCATAGCCTGCCTGGGCGCATGCATGCCTATTGCCTGCTGGTAAGAAGATTCTGCCGCGGTAAAAGTCTCCCCACCTATACTGTACGTACAGGATGCCTTTCGCCACGTAAACAATCACTATCTTACACGGGTCTGACACTGGTTCATCCCCTTATCGTTGAATATCTGTCTTTCAGGGTGGTTCGTTGAATATCTGCCTCTTCAAATAGGGTTAAAAAAGTGGTTCAAACTTGGTGGCGCGATGACGGGTGCAGGGGGAATGGCGGAGTCGTCTCTTGCCGAGCCATTCTGCAGCGGCTCCACCTCTTCCGGCCTGGTCTCGTCCTCGCCATAGTTTCTGGGTGGTGGAACTGAAATGACACTAGCCTTTGGGCAGACTCTGATTCAGGAGGTATGTACCCTACTTTGTATCTGACATTTTAAAAAATACGCCTTCAGTGAATCAGCTACATGTATAAATCGCATCTGCTTAGCCACGCACCATCGGTCACTACTGTGTGCAATACGTACGTTTGTCTGCTGTCTGCTGCAGCTCAAAGTCGTCGCTGGGCTCGTGTGGCGCCACGGGGTGACCCTTCTCCTTGGCCTTGTCTTTTCTTCCTCTCACACAGCAGAAGTAATAGATCAGGAGCGCCAAGAGGGCGATCAAGATCAAGAGCACGATCAGCAGAACGATCACTAAAACTGTTGCCCGGCTCGGCTGCTGCACGTGTCAACGTCTTGCGTGCGTGCGTGCGTGCGTGCGTGCGTGCGTGCGTGCGTGCGTGCGTGCGTGCGCGCGTGCGTGCGTGCGTGCGTGCGTGCGTGCGTGCGTGCGTGCGTGCGTGCGTGCGTGCGTGCGTGCGTGCGTGCGTGCGTGCGCATGGCGTCACTCACAGAGTGAGACACCACCCTCGGACGGCGGGTCGTCTTTGGGAGGCTCGTACGGTCCAGCCACGGACTTTTCGCTCCACGGGGGCATGCTGACCGGACCGTGGGTGGGCACATTTTTGTTGGCGAAGTCGGCGCACCGTCCAGGCGAGATCTTGCCTTCGGGGTGCTCCCGTACCAGCCTCTTGTATTCGTACCTGTGCAAAACGTTGGTACCTGGTACCTTAACATTTTTGTGTCTGTGGAGATGTTGTATTGTATTGTAGTGCCTTGAACGGCACCCACGGTTTTGAAGCGTTAATGCGCATGTACGCTTACTTGCTAGCACTGTCCGACAGATAGGCACTGATGGGAACGTATTCGTAGTCCGGACGGCCGCCTGGACTTGGAACTGCCTTGATTGCGAGGATGGCGTCTGAATTGCTCTGCATGAACTGGTGTACCCAACATACACATGTACATACGGTTCGAATTTGTTCAAGATCTGCAATATTACCACTGGTGTGGTCAGTGTGTCTCTCTCTCTGTGTGTGTGTGTGTGTGTGTGTGTGTGTGTGTGTGTGTGTGTGTGTGTGTGTGTGTGTGTGTGTGTGTGTGTGTGTGTGTGTGTGTGTGTGTGTGTGTGTGTGTGTGGGTGTGTGTGTGGGTGTGGGTGTGTGTGTGTGTGGTGGGTAACAACTTGAATCGCTCTCTTCGTGTTTACAACCACTCACTGGCAATTGTGCCCAGAAAGCTGGCTGGCTCCCCTTGTTCGGAGGGGTCGGCCGCTGCCCGCTTCGCTCGCAGCAATCGCATTCGTTTGTTTGGTTTCTCCACGGACGGTCCTCCAATGGACAGCCGCTGGAGCGCCTTCATCGACCACCGCTCGCCCAGAGCCACCGACGACCGCACACTGTCAGTCTGAAAGTGAAATATGTAATTAGGGTTCTAATGCGAAAGTGCTTGCTACCTACATGTACAGTAAAACGTGTGTGCTGTTTTAAAGCGCGACGGTTCAATTGTATGATGATCGACAAACTGGTGGGATAATGTAGAGGAATGTGTAGGCACGCTGATAAACTGTGCATAGGTGCATTTTGAGCTGGTCCCATTCTGCACACACACACACACACACACACACACACACACACACACACACACACACACACACACACACACACACACGTGAGAACTCACAGAGAGCTGGAACTCGTCGGTGGTCAGCACCATGGCGACGTAGTGGCGCAATCCGTCTCTGCAATTTCCAGCCCTCTTCAGCAGCAACTCGCCCTGGGGCGCGTTCTGCTCGGTCACGACGGCGTTGACGTAGCCTTCCACGGTCAACGCGACTGTTATGGAGCTGAACAAGACCAGTTTCCATCAATGAATTGTACTTCAATAATTCTTTATCGCATTGTGGAGCGAAATCCAGGGATGCTGCGATACAGAAGTCGTTGGTAAATTGTCGACAAGCTGTGCACAAGGTTCCGCGCTGGACGTCCGACTCTATGTACTTTCGCAAGAATATATTGTAGCAGTTAGTTGCTGTAGAAAAACGTGGCCCTTAAAAGCGTGCTCACTTCCTTCCTCCGTTGAAGCTCAGAGTCAAGAGCGTTTCATTGGCAACTTCCGTAGCATTGATCTCTGGCGTGGGGGTCTGCTCGGAAGACGGAGTCGAGAAAGCGAACTCCGCCATCAGCTCGTCGTCCAGTCCGTTCTGGATCAGCTCCAGCTGCGTGCCGATATCGAACTGGAGACTCTGCTGGCCGTCGAAGGTCAAGCCCACGTCTGAACGCGTATGAGAATGGGCGAGGACCCTACTAAAATCGCGCAGGAGATATGACACAGGACAACGATGTTAAATGTGTAAAATGAGCGTCATTACTGGCGAGCCATTGCATCTGAGAAATTTCATAGTTCAGTTTGTTTTGTGTGCTTGCGGAGCCATTGACATGATGTTTGTAATGTTTGCTGGACAAGATGAAGTGTTGTATACGACTCAGCGTTTGTGGATGGTATATACGGTTCTATCTGATCCATTGAGTTTATTTACAATGTGTAATAGTGGCGAAAAAGAAAAAAAAGATTATACCAGTGTCACACGTGCTGCCCACGTAGGAAGTGCCTCTGCAGTGACAGCCGACGACTGGGGGAGCTTCGGCCCAAACCACCGAGCACTGTCCAGCGTGCTGACAGTTGGCCGTGCTGCAGTCCACGTTGCAGCCTTGGCGAACGGATGGCACTAAACAGAAATTTCTTCGTTGTAAGCCGGCAGAACTTCCGCATCGAGCCAGCTGTATGTCCCTTGAGCTGCCGGCCAGCGGAACCAACCTGGCGGCAGTGACAATTCCTGCCCGTTAGGGGAGCCGGGCCCCCAGGATCGGGCTGACTGGCTCTCATCTCTCACTAGCAGCGGCCAATGATGTGTAACCAGAGAGAGGTCCCCGCGATCATTAGAAGCGGCCCACACACAAACAAACAAACAAACAAACAAAAGCTAGCTATGTACAGTATGTACATATGGTACCTCCATTCGTCGCCTTGGACAGAATCCCCGTGGAGAAGATGTCGATGGCCTGGCCGTCGGCTACCCGAAAGCCCCGCATGCAGCCGAGGAAGGAGCGTCGGTCCTCGCCGGCGCTGTAGAAGCCGCTGCCCTCAGGCGGCGTGTGCTTGTGCTTGTGCTGGATGAGCCCGCCCAGCAGGGTCACCCGGAATCTGGGCAGCTCCTCTGGGTCGTCCGGCGGGATCGCCGGCCTGGGCGGGCTGACGCGGACGACTGAATGAGTTGTCCAGGGTTGTGTTGTATGTAGAAAGAGATTTGTAGGCTTCTGTTGGGGTTTTTGGGGAGTTCGAAACCTAAGTTTCAGGCGGTCCTTGGTTACCTCTATACAGAAGACCGATCGTCTGCGATCTACGATCAAGAACCACGATCAGGGGACACCGTTTTCTTTTGGGGGAGGGGGGGGGGCGGGCGTGAACCACAGCGATTGTGCGTTAGCCCCTTGTCCAGGAGGGTTACTGCCTTTTTGTTGCAGTCTTGCCACGCTGAGGATTGAACTCCGCACTTTGCGGGTTGGAACCCAACGCCTTAGCCCAACTGCTCAAGCAGCCGCGAATCATTCCAATTGATTATTCCAATTTGAATCCTTTTCTCACGTTCGGGGTTGTCGTAGTGAGTGATGTAGACGTCCGAAGGGCGGTGCTCGCCCTCTATGGCGCACATGAGCTCGTTGACGAACAGCTCCGTCCTCTCGGGAGTGTAGCGCACGTGCAGCTGCTGCCACTCCATGTTCGAGAACGCTGCAATCAGATTAGGTTACTCATAGAGACTGAGTGCTCTTTTTGAAGAATGAGAAAAGGCGTAGCAATTTCGGCACAGTACGCTTCGGCGCTTCGGCGGCGCTTCGACATTAAATTTCGTCATTTCTACATTTAAAGACATTTTGGCGCCTGACACTTTGGCGACACAAAACGTCCATGCGTTCAGTGTGGGCGGCACCGAGATGTCCCCAACTTAAAGACAAGGCGTATACATGCATATGTCAGAATGTTTGCGGAAGGTCGACGTTGTGCTCAGCCAGACGTGAATTCGGAGTCACCACCACTCACACTGCGGGAAGGGCGCCTCGACGCGGCACTGCTTCACCGTCGAGTCATAGTTGAGGCTGAGCAGGACCGAAGTAGCCGATTCTAGGTAGATCTCGACGAAGCTGTAGAACTGGTCGTGAGCGTAGACGATCAGGCCCTGCTTTCGGTCGGTCCTGAAGCTCAGCAGGAACGACGACTCCAGGATGGAGGGCTCGCCGTGCGCGGCCATGAGCCGAGAGTAGCCGCTGGAGTGAAAACCGACTGTCGGCGTGTCCTGGTTGGCGTCTGAAGAGGTGCTGCTGCAGTAGCGCATGCATGCTGCAGAGTGGCTCAGTGGTAAGAGGTCGTGCTCGGCGCTCGTAGTCCGGGGTTCGACTCTCTTCCACCGAGGTCACCGAGTCACTAATTCCCTTGGCCAGACGGATGAACGCTCTCATAGCCCACGGTGTCGGGCGACTCCGGGGCTTCGGCCACAAATCCGTGTCAGGTGGGTCGCCCACCTTCACTCGCGGGAGAAGAACGCCGTTGTTGTTATACAGCGATTCGCGCTTGGCCCTTCCCGTACGCGCACCGTAAAGTATGTACGTACACCTACTCTCTGTTGTGCGATGCAGCTATGTATGTATGTACAATGGTTACTATAAGCATTCTCTCTGCTTCCACAGTACGACTTTAGTCAACAGACCCGCAGGCAATTTGTAAGACACGCAATCGATATGGGCTTGCGGTGACCTCTAAGCGCTAGACCATATGATTTCGACTTACGAAAACCGGAGCAAACCACAGTCCAACCTCTATGCTCCCTGGGACACTATTTGGAGGAGGAATATGGACCTGCAGTATGTCTCACCATTCTCGCAGAACTCCCCAGAGTGGGCCCATGGGTTTCTGCACTTGCAGACGGCCTCGTTCTTCTCAAAGTCCGTGCTGCAGACGCCGCCGTTGCGGCAGGGCTCGCCGGTGCACTGGTCTCTGCAGCCAGCTTTCACTTGGCCATAGCTGCAGCGTGCGCACATTTCTTTCCAAACGACATATTTATGGGTCGCCCTTACTCACGCGTTGGCGCTGGCCAGCGTCTCTTTCAGCTGCGCAACCTGGTGGTCCATTACCAGCTCCGCGACGCAGCCCACCAGTCCACGACCGATGCTCAGCTTGCCGGCGAACGCGTTCGTGATCCCACCCGGAACGGTCAAGTACCAGTGGTGGCGGTCCAACTGCAGATGAATTTCAGCTCCGATGCGCTCGAACTTGAACTGAACATTTTGGCAGGCATTTTGGTGTGGTTAGCGCGTCGGCTGGTGCTAGCAGTCACCATGTGCCAGTTGCTGTCCGACAGTGGCCTGGTGGAGATCATCGTCTGCTTCACGACGGCGACGTCGTCTTTCGAGAGAAAGCTCAACTCCAGCACATTCGCTGCAAGTGTATTTTTTTTTTTGGAGTTTATGCATGCATATGTACACGATAGCGCTGGTCAACTCACGCTCCGATAGAGTCAGTCTGACTTGTCTGCCGCTGGGATTCGAGCTGGAGTCCATGTGGACGAAGGTCGTGTTCACTCGGGTGGTTCTGAACCAGAGCTTCAGCTGCGTGGCCTTCCATTCAGCGGACGTCAAGTAGAAGGAGTCTTCGTCGCCGAAGGAGATCGAATTCGCAAAGTCATCTGAACCCATTGTTCCCTTGGCGTGGTGCACCGCTATGCATAATAAGTACACTGATTAGGTAACTGCTCACATACAATTTACTGCTCATGCTAAAGAAGTGTTCAACGAAAATACATAGTGACAATGGCATTATATGCTCAACGGTGCAGTCGGTCAGTGTGCAGTTCAATACTGTATTGCCCAGCTCACCGTGTCTTCCCTGCACTCCTCCGCACATGAGTGGGCCCACGGTCATTTTAGCCAGCCTTGCCTCTTCCTCATTCTGCGCAACGAACACTGAAGTGATTCCTGCAGAATCCAAGGTGAACCAGCCATCGTCATATCTCTCAGAGTTTTTTCTTCTTGACGAGACTGCAGTGTCGCAGTTGCATGTTTTGCCATCGCATTTGCCTTCCACTGCACCAGTGAAAGCGTTGATGCTTTGCTTGTTGTTGGCGGACTCGAAGTGAGTCATATCGCCTGGGCTGAAGCTTTGAAGAGTGCGTGCGTGCGTGCGTGCGTGCGTGCATGCGTGCGCGTGCATGCATGCATGCGTGCGTGCGTGCGTGCGTGCGTGCGTGCGTGCGTGCGTGCGTGCGTGCGTGCGTGCGTGCGTGCGTGCGTGCGTGCGCGCGCGCGTGCGTGCGCGCGCGCGTGCGTGCGTGCGTGCATGCGTGCGCGTGCGTGCATGCGTGCGTGCGTGCGTGCGTGCGTGCGTGCGTGCGTGCGTGCGTGCGTGCGTGCGTGCGTGCGTGCGTGCGTGCGTGCGTGCGTGCGTGCGTGCGTGCGTGCGTGCGTGCCGCCCACCTCAGCGGCGCTTCTCTGCAGCTGTACATGGCATACTGCCTGCACGAGTACTCCTTCGTCAGCCATTTCACCAGACTTTCATTCACGAATCTGTACTCCAGTTTCCACTCGCTGTGATCCAGTGCTTCCTTCCTTATAATGGTGTCATTCTGGAAGCTGTGAGGCACGAATGTGACGCCAGCGTTAACGCTAGTTGTTATAAAAGCACATCGTGTGTCTGCAACGTGATTGTGAGAGTTGTGCTGGATGGATTGAGTTGATTACTTTTGATATAGCTTTGGGTGTTGCTTGTGATAGCTGAAAAATAGCCAAAATTTTAAAAATAGCAAAACATATTTTGAATTTGCGCCACACCATAACCAATGGCTCCCATCATTGGAGCTTTGCAACAATGCAGCACAGAGTGTTGTGCAGGATGGATTGAGCTGAAATTTTGTGTGCAGCATGTCCACATGTTTGCTATCATGGTGCACTGCCCAAATCAAATTTGCATACAGTATCCATTACCATATACCATTGCTGCCATTTCTCATTCCAAGAAGCAGGTGTTGAGTTGAAACTTGCTGTGCAGCATGTCCATGTGATTGCTATTACAGTGCACAATTAAAATATGATTTGCATACAGTATCCACTACAGCATACCATCAGAGACATTCCTCAATCTGCCATTTCTCAATCATGGCAGTAGCTGTTGAGCTGAAACTTGGGGTGCAGCATGTCCAAGTGATTGCTATTATAGTGCACTATTAAAATTTAATTTGCATACAGTATCCACAACAGTATACCATCAGAGACATTCCTCAATCTGCTATTTCTCAATCATGGCAGCATCTGTTGAGCTGAAACTTGGTGTGCAGCATGTTCATGTGATTGCTATTATAGTGCACTATTAAAATTAATTTGCATACAGTATCCACTACAGTATACCATCAGAGACATTCCTCAATCTGCTATTTCTCAATCATGGCAGCAGCTGTTGAGCTGAAACTTGATGTGCTGCATGTCCAAGTGATTGCTATTATAGTGCACCATTAAAATTGAATTTGCATACAGTATCTACTTCTCAATCATGGCAGCAGCTTTTGAGCTGAAACTTGATATGCTGCATGTCCATGTGATTGCAATTATGATGCACTATTAAAATTTAATTTAAATACAGTATCCACTGCAGTATACCATAGGAGACATTCCTCAATCTGTCTTTTCTCAATCATGGCAGCAGCTGTTGAGCTGAAACTTGTGTGCAGCATGTTTATGTGATTGCTATTATAGTGCACAATTTTTGTGTTCAATTTTCATGCAGTAACCACATAAAAATGTAAAATGCAGTAAAAAATTAGGCCACACTGATCACAAATCTCACATCCATTTTCCAGTGCAATACCATAATCACAAGATATGACACATTGAATATGCAAATTGCAAATTGTTTATGTTGCCAGTTGAGGGTGAAAATAGCATGAACATATGTAATCCACCATGCTGATCACAAATCAGCCATTCGTTTTCCAATCTGCTACAGTAATCCAAGGATACAGTGGTATCTTTTTCTACTGCTTCGGACATATGTAATCAACCATGCTGATCATGAATATCACATCCATTTTCCAATGTGGTACCATAATACAAAGACACAGCACATTGAATATGCAGTTTTTGAATGGTTAATGTTGCAAATTGGGGGTGCAAAACAGCATGAGAATATGTAATTGACAATGCTGGTCACAAATCAGCTATTCATTTTCCAATCTGCTACAGTAATCCAAAGATACAGTAGGATCTTCTTCTACAGTAGATTCATTATTTCTGTGTTAGTTTCTGTGTGTTGTTAGTTTCTGTGTGCAATGCAGCACAGAGAGTTGCACTTTCTGACTTATCAGACGTGTTTAGAAAGCAGTTCAGCACAGATCAGTAGTGTAGTGCTTATGGTGTAGTGGTTACTATGCTGGAGGTCCTGGGATCAAACCTCTCCCACAGAAAATTGCAAATTTTTTTGTTTATTGCTTTTTTTGTTTTGCATGTGTTTGTGTTATGAAGAAAACTTCTTACTTTTTTATTATCTTTTTTTTTGTTTTATCTTACAGGTGTTAATGCAATAAAAACTTGTATTGCCAAAGCACTTTGTCTGTTTGTCTGCAATACAGTCCAGAGGGTTAGTTGCACTGGATGGATTGAGCTGAAATTTTGTGTGTAGCTTGCTTGGAACATTTCACCATTATTTAGGGGCTGAATTTGAGAAAGGTTGCATAATCCGTGAGCATGTGGCACAAATTGCGCATTCCTGTTTTCTTAGTTTTAGGCTTTGCTTAGGCTTAGGCTTAGGCTTTTGCTTAGGCTTCGCTTAGGTTTCACTTAGGCTTCGCTTTGGCTTCGCTTAGGCTAAATCTTTGCTTAGGCTTAGGCTCCTGCTTTTAGGCTCTGGTGACACCCAGGATTGTGACACCTGGTGACACCCAAAAAGGGTCCCCCTTATTGATATGATTGATATGATATGCATTGTGCTGGATGGATTGGGCAAGTGTAAGCAGCCATGCTGATCAAGAAAATAACCTCATAATTCAAGCAAATAGTAAGCTATTCCCAAAGTAAAACCAATTATTAGGACCTGCCATAATTAGCCCAGTACAATTACAATGTAGCTGCCTCCTATAGGCCAATTTGAAAAATTAGCCCCAAGGTGGTTAATTAAGGGTTATGGTGTGTCTGCTCAAGATGGTATAGTGCCCAATTTGGGCTACAAACAGTTGTTGCATCAGCGTCCACTGTGTCCACTGCATCTGATGAACATTTTCATAATTTTAGGCTTTGCTTAGGCTTAGTCCAAGCTTATGCTTAGGCATATGTTTATGCTCAGGCTTAGGTTTCACTTAGGCTTTGCTTAGGCTTAGGCTTCACTTAGGCTTAGGCTTCACATTTTTGGATGCAGTGGACGCGGTCCCAACAATTGCGTTTTGCCCCAATTAGTACAATTGAAGGATACCGGTATGTAATTCCTGAATAAAGAGTTACACCAAAAAAAGGTGGAACGTTTTTCTGTATTGCAGAAGTGCATTGGTTGCATTGGTTGACTTCCTTTGGCTTTTTGCTGCAGCACTTTACAGATTCGTCATTGCTTTTCAACTGAGCATTCGCAGCACGATTTTATGACACATTGTATTGATGATGAGTCATCACTGAGAACATGAAAATATTGATATTGAACCATTTTGGAGCACTTTGCAAGCAGGAGTCCTGAGTTGAAGCAGCTAGTATTTTGTAATTACACAATTTCCATCTGACAGAGCTAATTCTTGTTTCGGGGCTTATGTGTAGACAAGAATTAGCTCGCCCACAGAGAGCCCCTCGTCAGTACAACGCTCTGTGGGCCAGGTACCTACGCGCGTGGTGAAAAAAAAAAAAAAAAAAAAAAAAATTGGGAACCAACTCGTTTACGCTTCGGCGCTGTTTGCTGAGCAGACGAGGTGGTAGAGGCGGTGGGCGGTGGAGTTCCAACCATGCTGAAACCACTGGCGTCCTGGCCGACCACACTACTAGATGTAGACCTTGGCGACGGCACTGGCCCTGGGCTTTCGGCCACAAACTGCGAGGGCGTGTACGGCTCCAGTTTCCAAAATCCCAAATCGATACCGTAAGTTCCCACTGACGCAGTTCCCCAAATGAAATTGCAAAGTGTAACGGTGGAAGTGACGAGTGAAAACGAACATACTACGACTATGATCGGTAGCCCTCATAGTCCTAAGACTATGCAGGGCCCTGGGAGGAGAAAAGACTATCTAAAAATTTAATAGTTGCGGAACGATTGGGAAAGCCAAAGGAGCACCACAAAGGCGCGTACCTTCCTGCGAATGAAAGCACACAATTCCCAATGAACGACTTTGAAAAGCCCCTTCCTAAATAGGTGTTAATCAATTCAGTTGTGCGATCCACAAATGCCGCTTTAAAACTGCAGATCCGTCCAATTCTAATTAGCTGACTAATCAAAACCCCTTTGTGCAACCTCACCGGAACATTGCTATCTGTAAAGCCGTATCGAATAACCTCAAAGTTGAACAGATCGGTCTTTTGAAACACAGAAGTATCCACCCCGTTGCGTTCATTCACCTTAATATTGAGGTCCAAAAAAGGTACGTTGGTGCCTTCGGCCGTAATTTCCAAGCTCAGTGACTCATGATATATCTGTTTCATAAGTGGGTCTATATCTGCCAAATTCAAAACCAACAGATCATCCACGTACCGAAATGCGATGCAGCTACCCTGCCTCTGGGATTTACAAAAATTAAATTCCATCATACTAAGCGTTAAGTCCGCTAGAAGTGGGGATGCATTGCCTCCCATGGGGACGCCCTTGATCTGCTTAAAGGGAATCCCAGCGAAAACGACATATGTCTCTTGCAATACCGTGCTAATCAAATCTTTAATCTCCCAACGGTTAAAACACATCTGCATCGTACGGACTGCAGTAAATTTACAAAATCCATTGCTGTCAATAGCCAGGTATCCACGGTTGGAGTTGTTAAAGCACATGTCGACCAATTGAAACACGTTACGCAATATGATGTCGTGTGGCAAATTAGTGAACAAAGTTGCAAAGTCCGCCATTACCAAATGCCGAATGTTTTTCCTCCTATGCAAATCTTGAATGACTTTATACGAATTGTTGACGGACCAATAGCACCTGGGACCACCCCTATCGCTCGTGACTCTACAGTAATTGCACAAAAATTTCCTGAAATGCTTAAGGGCATGAAGCAAGAGAACAGACAATGGCCTAACCGAACTCTGCTTGGCACCTGCTATAAAGCGAAGGGGGTATAAAGCTGACTTGAGGGGGTGGTCGCCTGTTGTCGTCACAACGCGGCTGCGCTGCCCACTGGGGCGTGACAGGCGACTGCCAGGGACTGCCCCACTGGCCAGGTGGCGACATCGATCCGTGTCCGTTGTAGTGAAAGGCCTCGTCCTCATGGCCATTGTAGTAGGGTCGTCGATCCGAGAAGTGGCCACGCATGGCGCGCATTCCTCCTCCGCAGCCACGCCCGTTCCCTCTGAACGGCTGGAAGCCTCGATTCGGGTTGCCGAATGGGCCTCCATCTCCACGCCCAAACGGCGGCGCATATGGCCCGTTCGGTGGGCAATTCTCCTCGCTCCTCGTCGGCGCCTTCCTCTCGAGAAGCAGCGCCTTGCGCTGGTACTCCGTGCGCAACCAGTTGATCTGCGTTGCGAATGGCTGCGCGCTGGACGTCAGGATGCGCGTCTCCTCCACAGGCAACTGCTGGTGCAGTTTCATGAGAACCATGTTCTCGCGCTGCTCCATCGACATGTCGGGAAAGCCAAGTCGGAGGTAACCCAGCACGCGTGCTGTGGAGTCACCGATGTTCTCCGATTGTGGATCCCACAGCGCTGCCGTATACGCGCTCATGTAGTAATACGGCTGCAGCTGTGAGTCGAACTGCTTGATGATCCGGTCCTTGAACTCGACGTATGCCAGCACCCCCTCAGCTTCGGCGAGCTGAGTGTGCGCATAGTCTCCGGCCAACTCGTCGAGGTAGCCCAGCGCCACGCTGACCTTTCGCTCCTCTGGCACATCGCATGCCTCCATGTACACGTCAAGATCACGGAACCATCGACGGATGTCCGTGTTCTTACGCTTCCCATCAAACACCTTGGGACGGGGCAGCTCCACTCGAAATCGGCCCTCCTCGCGTCGTCCGAGAGCGGGTGGCACGCTCTCCATCGACCGTGGCACAGAAGCCACTGCTAACTGCGGGCCACTCGTGAACTGCCCTGCCGGCAAGGCCGGCACCAATGCTCGCTCCATCTGCCGAGAGGCCTCCTGGCCTGTTGTGTACGCCGGCACGGTAGACGCGGTGGCGCCGGCCACGGCCGCGGCCGTCTGCCCACCCGTCTCCGTCGCAGCCAGTGGGTCTGGCGGCCAGCCCAAAGGCGCTGTCGCTCCCTCCGTCGCTTGCAACGCGCGCAGGCGGTCGTCCGCCTGCCGCTGCAGGTACTCAGCCTGCTGCCGCTGCTCGAGAATCTGCTGCATCTCGAGGCGTCAAGCGTCCGCCGCTCGCTGCTCCTCCGTCGGTTGTCGCTCCCGCAAATCCGTGCTGACTGCACTCGCCCGCAATTCCGACGGTCCGTCATACACGCTCTGCCCGTGGGCCAGCCGTGAAAGGACCTCTTCCACCTGTCGCAACCGCGCGTCGGCACAAGCGTCGCGCTCGGCCATCACTTCATTGATACTAGCCCGCAGCTGCTCAGCTGTGACAGGCCCCAGGCCAATGTCCGATCCGCGTGACGACGCGCGCGATCGTCCGCTCTCAGTGCGGTGCCGCTGTCCTCGTCCGTGCTCGAGCACCGAAGGCGCCAAGGGCGCGCGCTCCTCGTTGTAAGCGCGGCCGCGCCTCCGCTCGTCGTCGCCGCCGAGCGGCTGCTGCTGCGTCCACTGCTCCCAGCGCCGGCCATCGTCTCGGCCGCGCTCGTCGTGTCGCGCGCGGCCAGCCGTGCGCGAATCGACATGTCGTCGACTGCCAGCCAAAGCCACGAGTGGCGGCTGCTGCTGCGACTGCGACTGCGACTGCGTCTCCATCGTCTGCTGCGTCGGCGGCGCCTCGGCGCGCTCTCCACCGACCCGTCGGCTCGCGTGCCGACTCTCCTCCATCGTCTGCCGCTCCAGCGCTTCGGTGCGCTTGCTCGCGGTGCGCTGGCGCGTCTGCGCCGCCCGCTCAATCACCGCCGCCTTCTTACGAAGGGCAATATCATAGTGCTTTTCGCACATCTGATATTTCGTCAGCCGCTCCTGCCTCGACTCGGCAATGCGCCTTTTGAGGCAGCTGTGCCGCAGCTTCTGGTCGCACAGCTCACCGCCATCCTCGTCCTCGCCCGGACAGAACGACCACTCGTCGAACGTCGGCCACGCGTGGCGCGATCCGCAAACGAGACACTTCGAATTTGGCTGCACCTCCTCCGTGCGACGGCCAGCGTCATCGACAGGATCGCCGTCGACTCTGCCACTCAGGGCCCTCCGATCACTGTCGTCGCTCCACTCCTCGCCGTCGACAGAATCGCCGTCGACTCCGCCCCGCAGGGCCCTCCGCGACGTGCCGTCGCCAGTGCCGCCCTTCAAAGGCTTCCACACTCTATCGTCAAAGGTGCCGCCTGTCAAAGGCTTCTTCTGCACCGTGCCTTCGCTGGCACCGCCCATCGAGGGCCTCCGCTCGCTCCTGTCGTCGATCCGCTCTGCCGAGGCCGACCGCGCTTTCGGTGCGCGGCCTCCACCTCCCGTCTGACTTCGAGTCAGCACCGGCGCATTCGAGCGCCGCGCGACCGTCTCATCGCCGTCCCCTGCAGGCAAGCCAGGGAACGACGAGGACGCCGCCGTGTCCGCAGACACCGCAGACATCGTCTGCTCTTCTGCCGGTCCACTTGCTCGCAGCCTCTCGCCGTGGCCTCCACTGTGGGGCCGGAGAGCGTGGGCGGGCTCGCGGTGGCGACAACACGGCGACCCGGGGCGCGAGTGCGTGCGTCGACCGCTCCGCCCTGTGGCTCGCGTGTGTGCGCAGGTCGAAGACAGCGGCCCTCGTCTGCCTCGACTGCGGTTGGCCGTGGCTAGCAGCACCAGTCAATCTCGAAACGGCGGGCTGGTGGCACACCAACGTCGTCGTTGACTCTGAATCACTACAATGCGCGCTCGGCTCTCAGGAGCGCGATGCTCCCGTTATTTAACAGAGGACTGCGATGCGAGCAGAGCAGCGTGTACTCCCTGTCGCTGTCAGCGCTTGGCGACGCGTGTCGAAGAGCAACCAGCGGCTGTGGCTTCTCGAGCGGCACCCACCAGCGTCGTTTGTTGTGTGCAGCCGTGTGGTCGTGTGAGCGATATACGAGAACCGAGAAGAACGGCTTTTCGCAATACCACGCTGCACAGTCCACCACACGGGAGTCGGTCGGTGGAAGAGAAAAGAGAAAGAGAAAGGAAGGGGGAAACGCAACCGACTGACGATAGCAGGGAGAAGTCGCCGACGCGGCGCACTCTGCGTGGGCGTACGAAGGGGGGGGAAGGAGGGAAGGAGGGAAGAAGACAAAGAGATGCGTAGGTGGCGTGGTCGGTTGGCACGAGTACGCCACAGGTGCAAAGGGGGGGAAGGTCGTAAGTGCAACTGCGGATGCGGTAGAACGAGAAGAGCGGGCGCACAGGGGGTCGGTACGAAGTATGGCGAAGAACAGCGCACCGAAATACGACCACCACATATGCATTGCAGGTTTTGCTAGACAATAAGTGACACATTGTGAAAAAGCTGCTCTACTAGCCATGGCCTGATTTCCCACAGGGGTTTTTGAGAGTAAGTTGTCTATAATGGTGCCTATAATATATATATAGGCACCGCCTGATTTCCCACAGGGGTTTTTGAGAGAAAGTTGCCCATAATGGTGCTACGCATTGCAGGTTTTGCTAGACAATAAGTGACACATTGTGAAAAAGCTGCTCTACTAGCCATGGCCTGATTTCCCACAGGGGTTTTTGAGAGTAAGTTGTCTATAATGGTGCCATGCATTGCAGATTTTGCGGGACAATAAGTGACACATTGTGAAAAAGCTGCTCTACTAGCCATGGCCTGATTTCCCACAGGGGTTTTTGAGAGTAAGTTGCCCATAATGGTGCTATGCATTGCAGGTTTTGCTAGACAATAAGTGACACATTGTGAAAAAGCTGCTCTACTAGCCATGGCCTGATTTCCCACAGGGGTTTTTGAGAGTAAGTTGTCTATAATGGTGCCATGCATTGCAGATTTTGCTGGACAATAAGTGACACACTAGCGCGCTCGCGCGCGCCTTCGGCGCACGCTCACGCGCTAGGTCGCTCGCCGCTTCCCGGCTCGCGACGCTAGCGGGCTCGGCGCTGCGCGCCTCGCCTCCTTCGGGTTCGCTGCTTCGCGGCTCGCCCCTAGTGAAAAGCACAAGTCATGTGCCATTACATATGCCACAGTGTGTGTCAGTGAGAATCATCTCTGTGGTACCCTTGGTACCCTGGGACTATTGCGCCACTGCTCTCACCAGTCTCCACTGACCCAGTGTTGAGATATCGATTTTTGTTACTTAAATTCACATCTCAAAAAATCCATATGTGTGCGTGCGTGCGTGCGTGCCTCTGAGTCCCACAAGGACTGTTTTCTAACAATTTGGCGCTGGCGCACTCTGACCAGTACATGGTCTTCAACGGACTTGGTGTTGAAGTCGATCACGACCTTGGACTTCCCCAAATCGGATCAGTCCTGGACTAAGTCCATACAAACCCTTAGTACACTGGGACTATCGCGCCACAGTTCTCACCAGTCTCCATGGACCCAGTGTTGAGAAATCGATTTTTGTTACTTAATTTCACATTTCAAAAATTTATTCCTCCCTTGTCTCGAGGGCTGCAGGTCTGAAACTCGGCATGTAGACTACCCTTGCATAGGCCTACGCGCCCCACACCCTGGCTCCCGCCCCAGCCCTCAGCCACTGGTAGAAATAGAGACCCAGCATATCTTTTCATAGGGAAGTACAGCAGGACCACCGAGTACAATTGCAAGTCACCGGGAGGGGACTACCACAATGACCCATAAAGCACCCCTCCAGGGCCCGCCCAGCTTCCTGGGAAAGTGCGGACAGACAGACAGACAGACAGACAGACACGGTGGTTATAGTAAAGGACTAGCGCGCTCGCGCGCGCCTTCGGCGCGCGCTCACGCGCTAGGTCGCTCGCCGCTTCGCGGCTCGCGACGCTAGCGGGCTCGGCGCTGCGCGCCTCGCCTCCTTTGGGCTCGCCGCTTCGCGGCTCGCCCCTAGTGAAAAGCTCAAGTCGTGTGCCAGTAGATATGCCACAGTGTGTGTCAGTGAGGAGAAGCATCTCTGTGTGGGTGCTGGGTGTGAGCTTGTGTGCAGTGGTGTTCACACAGAAGGCGTTGGGCAGAAAGTAAGTCGCTGACCATCTTCATCATGGTCTTCTAGTGGCTCTCGACCATGCCATGTGTGTGTGTATGCGTGCCTCAGAGTCCCACTGGACTGTTTTCTAACAATTTGGCGCTGGCGCACTCTGACCAGTACATGGTCTTCAACGAACTGGTGTTGAGGTCGATCACGACCTTGGACTTTGCCAAATCGGATCAGTCCTCCACTAAGTCCATGCACACCCTTGGTACCTTGGCACTATTGCGCCACTGCTCTCACCAGTCTCCATTGACCCAGTAGAGAGAAATCGATTTTTGTTACTTAAATTCACATTTCAAAAATTTATTTCTCTCTCGTCTTGAGGGCTGCAGGTCTGAAACTCGGCGTGTACACTACCCTTGGGCAGGCCTACGTGCCCCACCTGTTTGCCCCCTCCCCAAGCTCCAGCCACCAGTAGAAATAGAAACCCTGCATATATTTTCATAGGGAAGTACAGCAGGGCCACCGAGTGCAATTGCACGTGAGGTGCACACGACCATTGCTGTGACCCATATAGCACCCCTCCAGGACCCACCCATCTTCCAGGGAAAGTGCGGACATACAGACACACACGGCGGTTATAGTAAAGGAAGGACTAGCGCGCTCGCGCGCGCCTTCGGCGCGCGCTCACGCGCTAGGTCGCTCGCCGCTTCGCGGCTCGCGACGCTAGCGGGCTCGGCGCTGCGCGCCTCGCCTCCTTTGGGCTCGCCGCTTCGCGCCTCGCCCCTAGTGAAAAGCGCAAGTTGTGTGCCAGTACATGTGCCACAGTGTGTGTCAGTGAGAAGCATCTCTGTGTGGGTGCTTGGTGTGAGCTTCTGTGCAGTGGTGTTCACACAGAAGGCGTTGGGCAGTAAGTCGCTGACCATCTTCATCATGGTCTTCTAGTGGCTCTCGACCATGCCATGTGTGTGTGCGCACCTCAGAGTCCAGCTCGACTGTTTTCTAACAATTTGGCGCCTGCGCACTCTGACCAGTACATGGTCTTCAACGGACTGGGTGTTGAAGTCGATCACGACCTTGGACTTCACAAATCGGATCGGTCCTGCACTAAGTCCGTACACACCCTTAGTACACTGGGACTATCGCGCCACTGCTCTCACCAGTCTCCATTGAGCCAGTGAAGAGAAATAGATTTTTGTTACTTAAATTCACATTTCAAAATTTTATTTCTCTCTTGTCTTGATGGCTGGAGGTCTGAAACTTGGCATGTACACTACCCTTGTGTAGGCCTACGCGTCCCACCACTTGGCTCCCACCACAATCCCCAGCCACTGGTAGAAATCGAAACCCGGCATATCTTTTCATAGGAAAGTACAGCAGGGCCACCGAGTGCAATTGCACGTCACCACCTACCAACTATTACAACAACACATATACCACCCTCCCAACATCCCTCCTTCCAGAGATCCAAGTGCGGACAGACAGACACACACACAGAATACCGTGGTTATAGTAAAGGACTAGCGCGATCGCGCGCGCCTTCGGCGCGCGCTCACGCGCTAGGTCGCTCGCCGCTTCGCGGCTCGCGACGCTAACGGGCTCGGCGCTGCGCGCCTCGCCCCCTCCGCCGGGCTCGCCGCTTGCGCGGCTCGCCCTTAGTTTTATATGCGACAGGTGTGTGCGAGTGCAACCTCCTTTGGGCTCCCCGCTACCGCGGCTCGCCCCTAGTACGTGCCAGCTGCAAGTGTGGGTGCAGTGTCCGCGCGTGCATGCGTGCACGCATGCGTGCGTGCATTTGCTCAAAGTCACAATGGACTACCAATTTGGAGCTGCTGCTGTCCAACATGTACATGGTGCTGTGTGTGTTGTAGTCTCCATCTCTGATCTCAACCGAATTTTACCAAACTATGTATGCTGCAACAACAGGGACAACACACAGCAAACAAACACCCGCTAGAAACAACCGTACAAAGCGACAGGGCCGGATGTTGGAGGACCCATCCCACTGTTATTCAATCAAGGGATCGATCAATCAAGGAGGCTACCGAAGTAGAGACGGGGGTTCTAATTCAAGCAAGTCAAACGCAACACCCCGCCCACCTCCAGAAGTCCCGGGCCGCTGCCCCGAGGCTACCGAAGTAGAGAGGGGGGTTCTAATTCAAGCAAGTCAAACGCAACACCCCGCCCGCCTCCAGAAGTCCCGGGCCGCTGCCCCGAGGCTACCGAAGTAGAGAGGGGGGGTTCTAATTCAAGCAAGTCAAACGCAACACCCCGCCCACCTCCAGAAGTCCCGGGCCGCTGCCCCGAGGCTACCGAAGTAGAGAGGGGGTTCTAATTCAAGCAAGTCAAACGCAACACCCCGCCCACCTCCAGAAGTCCCAGGCCGCTGCCCCGAGGCTACCGAAGTAGAGAGGGGGGTTCTAATTCAAGCAAGTCAAACGCAACACCCCGCCCGCCTCCAGAAGTCCCGGGCCGCTGCCCCGAGGCTACCGAAGTAGAGAGGGGGGTTGTAATTCAAGCAAGTCAAACAAAACACCCCGCCCACCTCCAGAAGTCCCGGGCCGCTGCCCCGAGGCTACTGAAGTAGAGGGGGGGGGTTCTAATTCAAGCAAGTCAAACGCAACACCCCGCCCCACTCCAGAAGTCCCGGGCCGCTGCCCCGAGGCTACTGAAGTAGGGAGGGGGGATTGGAGGAGGGGGGATTGGAGGAGGGGGGAATCACACCTGTCACCCTAGAACTACTACAAAAATGACTACAACAAAAAGAAACAGGCCAACTGATGCAGCTGGCCGCCCTATGTTCTGCTCCCCTTAAGCAGCTGGCCCAGGCTTCTTTACCCGCCTGGAGCAGGCCCATTTGTAATGGTCAGCAGCGGATCGTCTTGCTGCAAAGCCTCGGATTAATTGAGAACTTCTTTGTAGACGACGTTCTTGGTCTTGGTGGGCCGCTCTCCGGTGTCGGAGGCAGCTCCGAGGAAGACGCGGATTGCGGAGGCGGCCTTGACGCGCGAGAAGGCGACGTAGAGCTGGCCATGCGAGAAGACTGGCTCCGGCAGGAACAGGCCAATCTTCTCAAAGGTCTGGCCTTGGGATTTGTTGATGGTCATGGCAAAGCTGGGTCTGATGGGGAACTGAGTGCGGCGCAGGGTGACAGGCACGCCGGGGTCGCCAGCCGTCTGCTGGATGATGCGAGGCAGCAACACCTGCTCACCCGCCGCCATGCCCGTGAGCACCCTGCAGCGGAGCGTGTGCACGCCCAGTTCCTCGACCACCAGCCGCGTGCCATTGCAGATGCCGCCCTCGACGTTCAGGTTCCGCAGCGTCATGATGGCCGAGCCGCGCTTCAGCACCAGCCGATGTGGGGGCATCCCGGTTGGGAGGAGCGTATTGAGGAACTCGGTGGGGAAGTCGGTGGGGTTCTCGCCCTCAGCCACCACCGCCTCATCGAAGCTCGTGTAGACGACCGCCTCGCCTGGGATGCGCTCTGTGATGTCGTTGTTGATGGCCTGTGCGTCAACGTTCTTGGGGCAGAGGATTGCCTTCGAGTAAGTGCTGGGGTCGGCCGTGTCGACGCGCTTGCCGAAAATCTCGGTGACCAGGTCGCCCGTCGTCAAGAAGTGCTCTGGCAGCTCGATCTGGCCCTCGTCATCAGTGGGGATCTGGCCGTCTCCGAGCGTCAGGAGCCAGGCGGCGAACTCGACCTCCTCGGGGTTGGTGCGCATGTTTTGTGTGAGGTGGTGCGTCTGGAAGCGCCGCCAGAGCTTCGAGTTCTTAAGGTTGATCTTCACCTGCTCCACGCGGCCACCGTACTTGGCGACAGGGAGGCACTGTCTATAGTCACCACCAAGAAGCATCACCTAGACAGAGAACGTTCTGCGTCAGCACTCACTATCATCACTCAAAAGGCAGCCATCCGACCCATTCATGTGAGCCGCCTTTTGGCCTGTAGGTGGGGGGGGGGGGGTCAGAACACCTTCTGTGGGAGAATTGGGAGGGGGTAGCTTGGGAGGGAACATGTTTGACCAAAACAGCCTGATCAACAAACTGGAAAAGTATTGAAAAACGCATTTTTATCAACCTGTAAAGGATATAAAAACAACTTCTCTGAGAGGAGAGGGTGAGCAAGTTTTCCTGTGATAATCCCTCTGCCCCTCCCTCCCCAGTCATGCATCATACCTGTAACTTGGGGATTTTTTTAACATCCACGCACCCCCCGCCCGAATTTCCATAAGGCGATTTTCACTCTGTCTCAAACGATAAAAGTAAGATGCTGCTGTTTTTCAGAGCTTTTCAGCGTTATATGAAACAGCTGAATAACAGTTTAGACCTCACTTATACCCATTTTTTACCAAAAAGTACCCAGATAAGTCAAAGACTGGCTAGCTACCCCCCCTGTTTTTTCCTCCAGACACCCCCCCCCTCCCAAAAGGTGCTATTTACACCCCCCCCACCACTCTGTGAGACCCGGTTACAGGTATGAAGTCACATGTATGGTGGTCGTACCTTGCCACCAAACGGCTGGCTGTTGCTCATGATGTCACGCAGGAGGCGGTCGATGGCAGCGAGAGCGTAGGTGGGGGCCATGGGCGCCTCGTCCCAGATGAAGCCATGCATGTCGCGCAGCTCCTGGGCCTCCTTGCTGTTGACATTGATGGTCGACGTCGACTCGTAGAGGAGGGGCACAGGCAAGCCAAAGCGGCTGTGGACAGTGCGGCCGCGGGGCAGAAGGTTGGCAGCGATGCCGGTCCACGCGACGCAGGCGACGTTGTAGTTGCGCCCCATCAGCAGATGGTAGAGCGTCGTGTAGAGGAACGTCTTGCCCGTGCCGCCCGCGCCGTCCAGGTAGACGCTCTTCTGCCGTCTGCGCTCTGCCGTGTGCGAGAAGGCGGCGAGAATGTCGTCGATGATGGCCCGCTGGCAGTCGTTGAGCTTGGCGTACATCTCGAGACCCTCCTTCTCCTCCGCCTTTCTGTTGACGACGGTCCTCTGGCTGATGGGGTGGGCAGGCTTGTCGATGCCATACTGGAGGAGCGAGGCACCAAGGCGGCGGAGCATGCGCTCCACGTCCCACCAGGTGTGCGCGTAGGCGGCAGCGCTGCTCATCTTTCTGGCAAAGTCCTCGGCCATGAGGCTGTGGAACTCGTTCCAGAGCGCCGCGGGGTCCGACGGCTGGCAGCAGGCGAGGATGACGTGGAAGAGGACGCGCAGCTGGCGGGGCATCTGGTAGCTGCCGGCCTCGAGCAGGCAGTTGCGCCACTCGGTGTCGTCGATGAGCAGGCGCCGCTGAAGCACCGCCTTCATGAAGCTGCACAGTCGACGCCGTCCACCGAGCGGAGCTCCTCGAACGACTGAGCGCCCTTGACGTGCAGCAGGAGGAGGCAGAGGAAGAAGCGCTCCATCTCGCGCGGACTGACGGTGTACATGCGGCCGATCACCTTGGCCGCGCGCTTCCTGGGCTTCCAGATTCGCTGGCCCGCTTCGAAGACATAATGCTCGGGCACCTCGTAGTAGAGCAGCTCGCGTGCGCGCTCGTCTCTCCGGTTCAGGTCGAAGTAGGCGGTGAGGGTGCTGGCCCTGGCGGTGGGGCGCTCAAGGGCGGCCCGCTCCTTGCCCTCTTTGTAGTAGATGGTCTGCTCGTCGGGCAGGTGCACTGCGAGGCGGACGATCGCGTGGCTCTTCGCGTGCATGGGGAATTCGAAGAGGCGCCACGCCGCCTCCGGGGGGCTGATGTAGCGCGCGTCGACGAACGCGTCGATCTCATTGATCTTGAGTGTCGCGCAGTCGTGCCCCTTGTAGACGTACCTACAATTGCTGCGTGATTAATTTGTGCTGGAGAGGGCAGGGCGGGATAAAGTATAGTGGAGTACAGAATCGTGTGGGGTGGCGGTTGAGGTTGAAGGTTTAGGGATAGGAGTGGACCATATTGAAAGGGGAGGTGCGTTCTGAAATAAAAATAATAATAAAACTGGTACTTTTTTTCAACTCCCCCCCACACACTCACACTCACACACACACACACACACTCACACTCACACACACACACACACACACACACACACACACTCACAAACAGGCACACACACACACACACACACACACACACACACACACACACACACACACACACACACACACACACACACACACACACACACACACACACTTGCACACAGATGCTACACAATTGGTCTTTACAGGGTGGCTCATTTATGAGGATGGAAGGGAGTAGTAAACTGAACGATCGTCTAGGAGGGGAGCTAATTAGAGCATTTACAGTAACTCAGTCAGTAAAAGTATTTGTTGGTAGATTGTTCAAAAGTGTAAAATTGTGCTATAGAAGCTGCACACTTTAATCTGCACATGTGGGGCGGGGGGCAAAGTGAAAAGTTGAGCAAAGTTTGTAGACCTACTTGAATAAGTACTTGATGCTCTTGAAGCTGGTACAAATCTCGATGTTCATGTGGCAGTTGAACTTGCGCTCGGTGAACTTGTTGTAGGGCACGACAGAGCTGTTGTCGACCTCGTGCTTCCTTCCACCCCTGCGCACCACTGCCTTCACGCCGTTGTCCCTCCGCCGGTACCGCGGGTAACCCTCCACGTTCGCCACCGTCTCCTCCTGCGAATGTGGCTGTCTTTGTGCTTATGTTAAGTTTGCTGCAGTTGCTGTACCTGTAACCGAGTAAGGCAGAGTAGAGAGGGCATGGGGGGGGGGGTCATGGCGGTGCATGGTGGGGATTGATGTCGAGAATAGAGAAAACATGCAGCAAAATAGAGACAATAGTGTGCTGTAGTCAAATTTCGGACTTAATATTGTTAGTGTCACCGCGTGGACTCTACAGGAAGCACTTACACGAACGACATTCCTAAGTGACACATATATATTGTACGTGATAGCGTACGGAGGGTTCAGTCTGAGTTCGGTCTTAGTGGTGTATTACTTAACGAAAAGCGTTACACCAGAGCTCCAGTCGCCGGTCGGCCTTCCACGCGAGGCAACATTTGGAGCGTCAGACAGGATACAACCACATCCTCGCCACGACGGGCCATGGCTTCCACATACGGCTCCACGGAGGAAAACGCGGCCTCCGCCTTCTATGACGCCAACAACGGCGCCGCCAACTACGCCCTGCTGCAGGACGAGCTCAGCAGCATCAGTAGGCTCGTCGACGCGAACGAGCAGCGCAGCGCCGTCAAGGCGTTTGTACAAGCACTGAGCTCCCAAGCAAAGGCACTCGCGCGACCGTCAGATTTGCCGCCAACAGGCAATCTCGAGCGAGACAGTACCGACAGAATACTGCAGCAGGCCGACAAATACCTGCGCGCCTTCTTCAACCAAGTCGACGTCATCGACAACTGGGCCGACATCTACCGCGGACACTGCGCGACGAACAATCGCCAACAGACCCAGTCAGAACCGCCGCTCCCGACAATGGCGCAGCCGATGCCAGGCATCGACCCGAATGTGTTGGCTCTGCTCCAGATGCAGCAGCAACAGCTGGCCATGATTCAGCAGCAGCAACAGCGACAAGAGGAACAACGTCGCGAAGACCGACGCGCCGAACAAGAGCGCCTGGAACGAATTCTCGTCGGCCAGCGCACGCAAATGACACATACCGTGACGATTCCAGAACCCAAGAGTTTCTACGGCGATTCGAAGAAGGACAGCCTAACGTTCGACGAATGGGCCACACAGCTGCGGAAGTACGCTGATGAGACGGGTCGCGATCCCTTCGAAGTTCTCGACCGATACATCGAAGGCGACGCGCGCGACCACTACAGAGCACTGCCGGAGGAAGCGCACAACGACTTCTCCGAGCTGATGGACCACTTGAAAAGACGATTGAGTCCGCCAATTTCTGGACTCATGACTGTCTTGAAAATGATGCAGCGTAAGTGGTGGGATCGCAGCGAAAATACGGGCTCCTTCATCAAGGCGTTCCGCGACGACGTGAGTCGTCTGTCCAAGGAGCTGCCGCAGTTTCGAAACGACATGCTGATTGGCCTCTTTATCAATTCGGTGACCAACCAGCAGATTCGTGAGAAGTTGCTGCAGGCTGCAAACAAGAGCGACGAAATGACCATCGAGGAGCTCTTCAATGAGGCCATGCTTCTCGAAGCGACCAGCGCGAATGTCAAGACTCCTACGCAAGGGTCGAGACAAGAATCGCCTCAGCGCTACATGCACAACGGTCAGCAACACCTGCGAGGTGGCCCGCGCCGAAACGGCTACAACAACGGCCACGGTAGAGGACTGGCTAACAACAGCTTTCGGGGAAACGGATCGTACAGAGGCAACGGCGCCAACAGAGGAAATGGCAACAGTGGACCCAACCACAACGGCTACAAGAATTACGGTAACAATGCCACGTTCAAGAGTTGCAGTTTTTGTGGCTTCAGAGGTCACACCATCGATGAATGCCGCAAGAAACAGCGTCAAGAACGGCAGCAGCACGACAACGGCAACTACGAAAATCGCGGTCAGTACCAGAGAAAGGTCAAGAGAGTGCAAGTCTTCGAAAGGAGCCAAGAAGCCACTCCGCAACCGCCGAGCGCCACGGCGACGACCGAACCGCCCGTCCAGCTGTCCGACGACACGGCAGCCACAAGCCACCGGCAACTACGCATCCGCGACTTAGGACACGATCTGCTCATCAACGGCACGATCGTTCGCGACGAAGACGTCCTAGTCGACACTGGAGCCGAAGTCAATCACATGCCCTCCAGCATTTTGCAGCGCCTGCAGACAGAGGCGCCCCTGCAAAAAGGTCCTCCAATCAAATTGCGCGCATTTCTTGGGGAAGAAACGGAGGTACCTTCGGTGTTTGCCACAGTGCAACTCACCCCAGTCGGTTGTCACACGCGGGCACAATTCGCCGTCACAGACGACACCGACTTGTTGTTGGGCTGGCCAACTGCTCAAGAGCTCGGCATCCGCGTTTGCATCATCGAGCAAGCCGACTCTTCGAGCAAGCCCACTACTGGAGAGGCAGCGTCGACTCTGCATCTGCAAAGAGCGACCACGACAGAGTCGCCAGAGGCCGGCTGCTCCGACGAGCGAGCGACAGCGACAGCCGTGCCGACACAGAGCAAGGTCCTGCAACCAAGCGAGGTAAGGACCGTCCCCGTGCGTGCGTCCAAGTTGGCGGACAACACCGCAGTCTTCGAGCCAAACGGAAGGGGGAAAGCCTACGGTGCTGAGCCGTCTCTGCTACAACGACAAGCCGACGGCCAGTTCCACATCCCAGTCGACAACCGCTCGACGCGCGAACTTCACATTTGCAAGGACTTCCCCATGGGCTCGCTTTCCGTTCTTCGAGGCGACGTGAAAGAAATTACGAGCCGCCAAGAAACGGCAAGCGCAGACGAGGCTGCAGCGCACAAGACGGACGTCAGCCTCGGATTCAACAAGTGCTGTGATGCCGAGAATGTCTCCAACGACCAGCTGCGGAGACTCCAAGCCCTCGTCGAAGAATACCACGACGTCTTTGCCACGACTCGGAAGGAGCTCATCGGCAAGGCGGTCGGCATCAAGCAGGGCATCGAGACGGTCGGGCCCGCCATCAAGCAGCGAGCAAGGCCGTTGGCGCCGGACAAGCAAGCAGCCGAGCGCAAGGAGGTTGAGCAGATGCTGCTCGATGGTGTCATCAAGCGTTCTACGTCGGCCTGGTCATCGCCAGTCGTGACGGTGACCAAGAAGGACGGCAGCATTCGCTTCTCCGTCAATTACTTCAATGACAGGAGCAAGAACGGCAGAAAGTATTTACTCATCTGCATCGACCTCTTCAGTCGCTACGCCCAGGCCTTCGTCATGAAGAGGATTACGAGTGAAACGGTCGTCAGGAAGGCCAAGAACTTGATTGCGGCTGTCGAGAGAAACACCCGCACGCTTGTCGACGTTCTGGACAAGCGCTGCAGAGGACGACCACCAGAATTGGACAGAGCTGATCGCAGCGGCCGTCGCCTACATGCGAGTGCCGCACTCGGCTACTGCCTTGCACACGAGAAGCTGATTGGTGAAGACAACGGAAGTGTCTTGCACCCGGAGGTCGACATCCACGTGGTCGACTACGTCTACGTCTACAACGTTGCCAACGAGCACTGGCGGTCGGTGCTGATCTGCTGGACGTTCGTCTGCGTGGTGCTGCTGCAGCTGATCATCAGCGGCTCAGCCGTCTGCCTGAGCGGCGTGGTCGCTTTCGAGCTGGCGCCCTACGAGCTGACGTTCGGCGGCCTGCGCGCCACGCTAGCGCCCGCCTTCTGCGTCGTCCTCCTCCTGCTCGCCAGCCTTCTGTTCTCACTGTTCGGCCTGCTGACGAGCGTGCGACTGCACTCGGCGAAGGCGCCCCGAACGGTCGTCCAGTTCGCCGCTTTATTCTACGAGACGAGCGCGCTGGCAACGGCGCTCTGCTGCGTCGGCGTCGCCGTGCTGGGCATGACGCAGCTGCAGCTCATCGAGACGCTCCTCCAGCGGAACATGCGTCTCACCGTCGACTGCTACATGTGCCCGCTCAACAAGACCCTCACCGGCGGCTGCTGCTCCACCGCCCAAGGGCTCAGCAGCGCCATGGTGCTGGCGCACACTGAAGAGGTAAACAGCATCCAGCAAAAGTTTCGCTGCTGTGGCATCAGCGGCGGCAGCCCGGCCGGCGTCGATGACAACATAGACGCAAGGCTCGGCGTCTGGTTCAACCATTCGCGTGACGACACTACGGAGTTGGTCTCGCGAGCCAACGTCGTCTGTCCCTCAGCCGTCAACTGCAACAAGGACGACCACTCGTTGAACCAAGTCGCTCCGCCTTTGTCCTGGCAGCCGAAGACGTCGCTGAGGGAGGGCGAATGTTAGTGTCACCGCGTGGACTCTACAGGAAGCACTTACACGAACGACATTCCTAAGTGACACATATATATTGTACGTGATAGCGTACGGAGGGTTCAGTCTGAGTTCGGTCTTAGTGGTGTATTACTTAACGAAAAGCGTTACACCAGAGCTCCAGTCGCCGGTCGGCCTTCCACGCGAGGCAACAATATTGATATTTTGGTATTACATGGTACAAAAGTGCAAAACTGTACAGTATCTATTGGAGAAGTTAACTTTGGACTCCCCTCCCACCCCGCCCCCAGTTACACACAATGTGTCATTGCTTAAAATTGTGCTGAGTGGAAGGGGAGGGCTGGCACACCTATAACTGGAAGGGGGGGGGGAACTATTGTGTTAATTTGGACATATTTACCTGGAATTCCTTGGGGTACTTCTTGGTGCAGAAGCCATTGTCCATGCAGGGCGACTTGGGATTGGCCTTCCCACAGGGCCCATGGATCATGTGAGTGAGGACCAGCTGGTGGAGTTCAGGGTCCTCCTCGACATCTGGCAGCTCAGCGCTGACGATGCGGTCAATGGCCTCAGCTGTGGTCGGCTTGTCATTCTTAGCGAGGATCGCGCAGATGTGCGCGTGCGGTGGACCTCGCTTCTGGAACTCGATTGTGTACACGTAGGCCACCACCACTCCAAAGATGTGCCGCTTGAGGAGGTCGGTGAGGAACTCTTCCAGTTTCAGGCGGAAGATGCGCGAGAGCAGCTCAGGCCGGTCGTGAGGCTGCTGGTGATCGAGCAGGTTCGCCGTCACCTCTTTCCACCTGGGGTTGCAGGTCATGGTGATGAAGAGGTCGGGCTTGCCATAGCGCCGCACGATTGCCATGGCGTCCTAGAGCCGTTTCCAACATTCTAACTAAGAATAAGTATGACTAAGAGTGGTTAGATTGGTCTGACATTTTTGTTGACAAATGCTGTAAAAATGTTAAATTAGTTGCCGCTTAGCAGTTTGGTTAAGTTAGACTAAGTGTCAGAGTAAGACATTTGGAAACGGCTCCTGGTAGTTCTGCTGCATGTTGCGCACGCTCCCCTGGAAGGTGGAAGGCAGGATCACCGCCTTGCCACTCTTCACGCCCTCTGCGTGCTCCGCAGACTGCACGTGGTCCACCAGACCCTTGTACGTATCGGCGCGCAGTGTCTCCTGGTGAGTCGCGTGGTACTTGAGGCGGTCCTGCTCCACTTTCACGTACGCGTCGACCAGGTACTGCTGGAAGAGCTTGCCGCCCCGGTGGATCGTGCTGAAGTCATCGCGGATGGCCAGGCGGTAGGAGTAGAACTGCAGCATGGTGACGCGCTGCCGCTGCCCGCTCGCGTGCGCCTTGGCGATGTCGGGCTCCCAGCCAAAATCGCCTCTGGGAAAGAGGAGCGGGTAGATCAAGGCGTCGCACTGCTTGGCGAAGATGGGGATGGTGGTGAGCGCGTGGCCGCCCAGATCCTCCTTGCGGGGGTAGACGGCGATCTCACGGTCCTTGTTCAGGAGCTCGGGGTCGCCAACAAAGATGGCGGCCACCTCATTGGCCCTGGGCATGTTGTAGCGGCGCGCGTCCTTGTGAGAGTCCTTGGTGAAGACCATCGTGAGCGCGGGCGGCGCCGTCTTCTGCTTCTTCGCCTTTTCTGCCTCGGCCGCCTCCACCTCGCCCATGAAGCGGTAGGCCTCGGCAAAGGGGTTCACCTCTCGCAGCAGCCTGTCCAACTTGGCCATGGTCGCTGGCAGGCAGTGCGCGTTCGCCGGCTCCTCCATGCGCTTCTCCAGCGCCAGCTTCGAGTCCACAATGTACAGCTGGCCGTACTTGGGCGTCACGTCCTCCTCAGGATGCGCAACCGAGATGCGGTGGTAGATCTGGCCATGGATTCGGAAGACATAAGGACCGAAGCCGGGCGGCGCCGCCAGCTGCGCACCCATGGAGGCGAACGCGAGCGCGCCATTGTAGTTGCGGATGTACTCGCGGAAGTTGGCGCTCTCGCGACCGCTGCTGGTGAACAGCTGCCGCAGCCTGGGCGGCGTCTCGTGGAGCGGGGGCAAGTCGACGGAGCCATAGTGACAGCAGGTCTTGAACTCGTCCTTCTTGCCGCTCACCAGCTCCTGCGCAAAGTGGCGAGCTCGGCAGTGCTTGCAGAGGGCCTCCATCGCACCCAGGAACAGCTCCTCCGGCCGGCTGCTCGAGTCCAGCGCCTCCCTGTGCTTCGCGCCTAAACACGGAGTCATTAATTACTACCCACTACTGTGATTTGATTTGGAACTGATGTGGGTCGTACAAAAATGTACCTGCTGCTCGGGTGAGAGTTCTCCTCTCACGATCTTCTTTTAGACGACTATCTCGATGTTCCTCACTCTCTAAAGTTCTCGAACTGGCCGCCTGGTCGCGCATTTCTTTGAGTCGGCGCTGGTGTTGCTCGTCCGTCTGAGAAGCTCTCGCATCTCTGTCCAGTTTCCGCTTCTTCTCCAGCCGCCGCTCGCGCCGCTCTCCGCTCTCCTCTGCTCGTCTCTTCCGCTTGCGAATCTTGTCCTTGACGCGTCGCTCCTCCGCTCGCCTCCTCTCGCCCTTCTTTCGCGCCATCGCTTTTGCAAAATGTGTGGCGTGGGAAAACTGATAATGTATAATAGAGGGGAGCAGAGAGCGCATGACTGGAACCATACCCGCAACCGCACCATCTATCACCAACACGCTGTGCCTGTTAACTTTGTTGTACAGCCAGTGGAGAGGACCTTATCACGCAAGCACGCACGGACGCATCCATGTACGCCCACACACACGCAAGCACGCAGTAACACACGCGCATGCATTTGGCGCTGGCACACTGTGACCAGTACATGGTCTTCAACGGACTGTGTTGAAGTGGATCTGGGTCTTCTAGTGGCTCTCGACCATGCCGTGTGTGTGTGTGTGTGCGTGCCTCAGAGTCCCGGTCGACTGTTTTCTAACAATTTGGCGCTGGCGCACTCTGACCAGTACATGGTCTTCAACGGACTGGGTGTTAAAGTCGATCACGACCTTGGACTTCGCCAAATCGGATCGGTCCTGCACTAAGTCCGTACACACCCTTAGTACACTGGGACTATCGCGCCGCAGTTCTCACCAGTCTCCATCGACTGAGTGTTGAGAAGTCGATTTTTGTTACTTAAATTCACATTTCAAAAATTTATTTCTCTCTCGTCTTGAGGGCTGCAGGTCTGAAACTCGGCGTGTACACTACCCTTGGGCAGGCCTACTGGCCCCACCTATTTGCCCCCTCCCCAAGCTCCAGCCACCAGTAGAAATAGAAAAGCTGCATATATTTTCATAGGGAAGTACAGCAGGGCCACCGAGTGCAATTGCACGTCAGCAGCTACCGACTATTACTATAACACATATACCACCCTCCTACCGTCCCTCCTTCGAGAGATCCAGGTGCGGACCCAGATACAGACAGGGCGATTAGAGTATAAGACTAGCGCGCTCGCGCGCGCCTTCGGCGCGCACTCACGCGCTAGGTCGCTCGCCGCTTCGCGGCTCGCGACGCTAGCGGGCTCGGCGCTGCGCGCCTCGCCTCCTTTGGGCTCGCCGCTTCGCGGCTCGCCCTTCGTTTTAAACGCGACAGGTGCGCGCCTATATGGGCATGCGTGCGTGCGTGCGTGCGTGCGTGCGTGCGTGCGTGCGTGCGTGCGTGCGTGCGTGCGTGCGTGCATGTGCGTGCGTGCGTGCGTGCGTGCTGCTGTGGGTGTTGTAGTCGATCTTAACCTTGAACGCCACGAAAGCAGATTTTGCACTGAGTGCATGCACTCCCTTGGTGTGCTGGAACTTCGCACCACCGATCTAATCAGCCTCCAGAATACATAAGCCATACATAAGCCCGTTTGCATTAACTGGCACCTCTTATGTTGGCGAAGTTGGTTAGGTAACGGACTCGTAAACATGCGTCAGTGTTCAACTCCTGGGATCGTCGTATGGTTGTTTTTTCTTTTTTCAAAAAAATGCGATGGTGTACAACCACCCTCCGCACAGCGGGAGCATCGCTCCACCTTTTTCACCACTTTCCATCAACCCAGTGTTGAGAAACAGACTTTTGTTTTGAAAAAAGTAACTTCTGAACATTTATTTCTCTCTCGTCTCGATTGTGGTGGGTCTGAAACTTGGTGTGTACAGTACCCTAGTGCAGGCCTACGCGCCCCACCACCTCCTTCCCTGCACAGCCCAAGTCACCAGTAGAAATAGAAACCCTGCATATATTTTCATAGAGAAGTACAGCAGGACCACCGAGTACAATTGCACGTTGGTGAGGCTTGACTATCACAATGACCCATAAGACACCCCTCCAGGGCCCGCCCAGCTTCAGGGGAAAGTGCGGACACACAGACAGACAGACGGCGATTATAGTAAAGCTAGCGCGATCGCGCGCGCCTTCGGCGCGCGCTCACGCGCTAGGTCGCTCGCCGCTTCGCGGCTCGCGATGCTAATGGGCTCGGCGCTGCGCGCCTCGCCTCCTCCGGGCTCGCCGCTTGCGCGGCTCGCCCGTCGCCCCTAGTATTAAACGCGACAGGTGCGTGCCAGTGTGTGCGTGTGTGCGTGCGTGCGTGCGTGCGTGCGTGCGTGCGTGCGTGCGTGCGTGCGTGCGTGCGTGCGTGCGTGCGTGCGTGCGTGCGCGCGCGTGAGTGCGTGCCTGCTGCGTGCGCGTGCGAACGTGCATGCATGTGCGAGTACTCAGAGTGGTAATAGACTGTTCACTGACAATTTGCCAGTACATATGTCACAGTGTGTGTCAGTGAGAAGCATCTCTGTGTGGGTGCTGTGTGTGAGCTTGTGTGCAGTGGTGTTCACACAGAAGGCATTGGGCAGTAAGTCGCTGACCATCTTCATCATGGTCTCCTAGTGGCTCTCGACCATGCCATGTGTGTGTGTGTGCGTGTGCGAGTGCTCAGAGTCACAAGGGAGTGTTCTCTATCAATTTGGCGCTGGTGCACTCTGACCAGTACGTGGTCTTCAATGGACTGGGTGTTGAGGTCGATCACGACCTTTGACTTCGCCAAATCGGGTCGGTCCTCCACTAAGTCCATGCACACCCTTGGTACCCTGGGACTATTGCGCCACTGCTCTCACCAGTCTCCATTGACTCTGTGTTGAGAAATCGATTTTTGTTACTTAAATTCACATTTCAAAAAATCCATATGTGTGCGTGCGTGCGTGCGTGCGTGCCTCAGAGTCCCACTGGACTGTTTTGTAACAATTTGGCGCTGGCGCACTCTGACCAGTACATGGTCTTCAACTGACTGGGTGTTGAAGTGGATCAAGACATTGAACTTCGCCAAATCAGATCGGTCCTCCACTAAGTCCATGCACACCCTTGGTACACTGGGACTATTGCACCACCGTTCTCCCCAGACTCTATTGACCCACTGTTGAGAAATAGATTTTTGTTACTTAAATTCACATTTCAAACATTTATTTCTCTGCCGTGCGTGCGTGCCTCAGAGTCCCACTGGACTGTTTTCTAACAATTTGGCGCTGGCGCACTCTGACCAGTACATGGTCTTCAACGGACTTGGTGTTAAAGTCGATCACGACCTTGGACTTCCCCAAATCGGATCAGTCCTGGACTAAGTCCATTCAAACCCTTAGTACACTGGGACTATCGCGCCACAGTTCTCACCAGTCTCCATGGACCCAGTGTTGAGAAATCGATTTTTGTTACTTAATTTAACATTTCAAAAATTTATTCCTCCCTTGTCTCGAGGGCTGCAGGTCTGAAACTCGGCATGTAGACTACCCTTGCGTAGGCCTACGCGCCCCACCCCCTGGCTCCCGCCCCAACCCCCAGCCACCGGTAGAAATAGAGACCCAGCATATCTTTTCATAGAGAAGTACAGCAGGACCACCGAGTACAATTGCAAGTCACCTGGAGGGGACTACCACAATGACCCATAAGGCACCCCTCCAGGGCCCGCCCAGCTTCCTGGGAAAGTGCGGACAGACAGACAGACAGACAGACAGACACGGTGGTTATAGTAAAGGAGGACTAGCGCGATCGCGCGCGCCTTCGGCGCGCGCTCACGCGCTAGGTCGCTCGCCGCTTCGCGGCTCGCGACGCTAACGAGCTCGGCGCTGCGCGCCTCGCCTCCTCCGGGCTCGCCGCTTGCGCGGCTCGCCCGTCGCCCCTAGTTTTAAACGCGACAGTTGCGCGTCAGTGTGTGCGTGCGTGCGTGCGTGCGTGCGTGCGTGCGTGCGTGCGTGCGTGCGTGCGTGCGTGCGTGCGTGCGTGCGTGCGCGTGCGTGTGTACCTGCGCGCGCGCACGTGCGTGCATGTGCGAGTACTCAGAGTGGTAATGGACTGTTCACTGACAATTTGGCGCTGGCGCACTCTGACGTGTACATGGTGCTGTGGGTGTTGTAGTCGATCTCGACCTCAAACGCCACGAAATCAGATTTTGCACTGAGTGCCTGCACTCCCTTGGCATGTTGGAAGTATCGCACTCTGTTCTAGGCAGCCTCCATAGGCAAGTGTTGAGATATCCATGTTTACACGCGGTTAATTGAACAGAACAAACATTCTATTTCTAGAAGGTTCGATGAGCATTGTGTTTACCTACAGTTACAATGGATCGGGTCGCAAACATTAACACTTTAACGTATATAAGCCTGTTTGTCTTGTTGCACCCTCATTGAATTGGCGAAGTAGGTTAGGTAATGGACTCATAAACATGCGTCAGTGGTTCGACTCCTAGGCTTGCCATATGGTTGTTTTTATTTTTCTTTTTTCAAAAAAATGCGTTAGCGTACAACCACCTTCCGCACAGCGGGAGCATCGCTCCACCTTTTTCACCGCATTCCATCAACCCGCTGTTGAGAAACATATTTTTGTTTAAAAAAATTAACTTTCAAAAATTCATTTCTCTCTTCTCTTGAGGGCTGCAGGTCTGAAACTTGGCATGTACACTACCATTGTACAGGTCTACACGCCCCACCACCTTGCTCCCGCCCCAGCCCCCAGCCACCGGTAGAAATAGAAACCCAGCATAACTTTTCATAGGGAAGTACAGCAGGGCCACCGAGTGCAATTGCACGTGAGGTGCACACGACCATCACCACCAAGCATACAGCACCCTTCCACGGCTTGCCCAGCTTCAGGGGAAAGTGCGGACATACAGACACACACGGTGGTTATAGTAAAGGACTAGCGCGATCGCGCGCGCCTTCGGCGCGCGCTCACGCGCTAGGTGCTCGCCGCTTCGCGGCTCGCGACGCTAACGGGCTCGGTGCTGCGCGCCGAGCCTCCTCCGGGCTCGCCGCTTGCGCGGCTCGCCCGTCGCCCCTAGTATTAAACGCGACAGGTGCGCGCCAGTGTGTGCACGCGCGCGCGCGTGCGTGCGTGCCTGCTGCGTGCGCGCGCGCACGTGCGTGCATGTGCGAACAAACATTCTATTTCTAGAAGGTTCGATGAGCATTGTGTTTACCTACAGTTACAATGGATCGGGTCGCAGACATAAACACTTAAGCGTATATAAGCCTCTTTGTCTTGTTGCACGCCCATTGAATTGGCGAAGTAGGTTAGGTAACGGACTCCTAAACATGCGTCAGTGGTTCGACTCCTAGGCTCGCCATATGGTTCTTTTTATTTTTCTTTTTTTCAAAAAAATGCGCTAGCGTACAACCACCCTCCGCACAGCGGGAGCATCGCTCCACCTTTTTCACCGCATTCCATCAACCCACTATTGAGAAACATATTCTTGTTTAAAAAAATTAACTTTCAAAAATTTATTTCTCTCTTCTCTTGAGGGCTGCAGGTCTGAAACTTGGCATGTACACTACCCTGGTACAGGTCTACACGCCCCACCACCTGGCTCCCGCCCCAGCCCCCAGCCACCAGTAGATATAGAGACCCTGCATATCTTTTCATAGGGAAGTACAGCAGGGCCACCGAGTGCAATTGCACGTCACCACCAATCAACTATTACAACAACCCATAAGGCACCCCTCCAGGGCCCGCCCATCTTCAGGGGAAAGTGCGGACACACAGACAGACAAACACGGTGGTTATAGGAAAGGACTAGCGCGCTCGCGCGCGCCTTCGGCGCGCGCTCACGCGCTAGGTCGCTCGCCGCTTCGCGGCTCGCGACGCTAGCGGGCTTGGCGCTGCGCGCCTCGCCTCCTTTGGGCTCGCCGCTTCGCGGCTCCCCCCTATTGAAAAGCGCAAGTCGTGTGCCAGTACATATGCCACAGTGTGCATCAGTGAGAAGCATCTCTGTGTGGGTGCTGTGTGTGAGCTTGTGTGCAGTGGCGTTCACACAGAAGGCGTTGGGCAGTAAGTCGCTGACCATCTTCATCATTGTATGTGCATGTGTGCGGCAGGTTTTGCTAGACAATAAGTGACACATTGTGAAAAAGCTGCTCTACTAGCCATGGCCTGATTTCCCACAGGGGTTTTTGAGAGTAAGTTGCCCATAATGGTGCTATGTATTGCAGGTTTTGCTAGACAATAAGTGACACATTGTGAAAAAGCTGCTCTACTAGCCATGGCCTGATTTCCCACAGGGGTTTTTGAGAGTAAGTTGCCCATAATGGTGCTATGCATTGCAGGTTTTGCTAGACAATAAGTGACACATTGTGAAAAAGCTGCTCTACTAGCCATGGCCTGATTTCCCACAGGGGTTTTTGAGAGTAAGTTGCCCATAATGGTGCTATGCATTGCAGGTTTTGCTAGACAATAAGTGACACATTGTGAAAAAGCTGCTCTACTAGCCATGGCCTGATTTCCCACAGGGGTTTTTGAGAGTAAGTTGCCCATAATGGTGCTATTGTGGGGCCGGAGAGCGTGGGCGGGCTCGCGGTGGCGACAACACGGCGACCCGGGGCGCGAGTGCGTGCGTCGACCGCTCCGCCCTGTGGCTCGCGTGTGTGCGCAGGTCGAAGACAGCGGCCCTCGTCTGCCTCGACTGCGGTTGGCCGTGGCTAGCAGCACCAGTCAATCTCGAAACGGCGGGCTGGTGGCGCACCAACGTCGTCGTTGACTCTGAATCACTACAATGCGCGCTCGGCTCTCAGGAGCGCGATGCTCCCGTTATTTAACAGAGGACTGCGATGCGAGCAGAGCAGCGTGTACTCCCTGTCGCTGTCAGCGCTTGGCGACGCGTGTCGAAGAGCAACCAGCGGCTGTGGCTTCTCGAGCGGCACCCACCAGCGTCGTTTGTTGTGTGCAGCCGTGTGGTCGTGTGAGCGATATACGAGAACCGAGAAGAACGGCTTTTTGCAATACCACGCTGCACAGTCCACCACACGGGAGTCGGTCGGTGGAAGAGAAAAGAGAAAGAGAAAGGAAGGGGGAAACGCAACCGACTGACGATAGCAGGGAGAAGTCGCCGACGCGGCGCACTCTGCGTGGGCGTACGAAGGGGGGGAAGGAGGGAAGGAGGGAAGAAGACAAAGAGATGCGTAGGTGGCGTGGTCGGTTGGCACGAGTACGCCACAGGTGCAAAGGGGGGGAAGGTCGTAAGTGCAACTGCGGATGCGGTAGAACGAGAAGAGCGGGCGCACAGGGGGTCGGTACGAAGTATGGCGAAGAACAGCGCACCGAAATACGACCACCACATATGCATTGCAGGTTTTGCTAGACAATAAGTGACACATTGTGAAAAAGCTGCTCTACTAGCCATGGCCTGATTTCCCACAGGGGTTTTTGAGAGTAAGTTGTCTATAATGGTGCCTATAATATATATATAGGCACCGCCTGATTTCCCACAGGGGTTTTTGAGAGAAAGTTGCCCATAATGGTGCTACGCATTGCAGGTTTTGCTAGACAATAAGTGACACATTGTGAAAAAGCTGCTCTACTAGCCATGGCCTGATTTCCCACAGGGGTTTTTGAGAGTAAGTTGTCTATAATGGTGCCATGCATTGCAGATTTTGCGGGACAATAAGTGACACATTGTGATTTCCCACAGGGGTTTTTGAGAGTAAGTTGCCCATAATGGTGCTATGCATTGCAGGTTTTGCTAGACAATAAGTGACACATTGTGAAAAAGCTGCTCTACTAGCCATGGCCTGATTTCCCACAGGGGTTTTTGAGAGTAAGTTGTCTATAATGGTGCCATGCATTGCAGATTTTGCTGGACAATAAGTGACACACTAGCGCGCTCGCGCGCGCCTTCGGCACACGCTCACGCGCTAGGTCGCTCGCCGCTTCCCGGCTCGCGACGCTAGCGGGCTCGCCGCTGCGCGCCTCGCCTCCTTCGGGTTCGCTGCTTCGCGGCTCGCCCCTAGTGAAAAGCACAAGTCATGTGCCATTACATATGCCACAGTGTGTGTCAGTGAGAATCATCTCTGTGGTACCCTTGGTACCCTGGGACTATTGCGCCACTGCTCTCACCAGTCTCCACTGACCCAGTGTTGAGATATCGATTTTTGTTACTTAAATTCACATCTCAAAAAATCCATATGTGTGCGTGCGTGCATGCGTGCCTCTGAGTCCCACAAGGACTGTTTTCTAACAATTTGGCGCTGGCGCACTCTGACCAGTACATGGTCTTCAACGGACTTGGTGTTGAAGTCGATCACGACCTTGGACTTCCCCAAATCGGATCAGTCCTGGACTAAGTCCATACAAACCCTTAGTACACTGGGACTATCGCGCCACAGTTCTCACCAGTCTCCATGGACCCAGTGTTGAGAAATCGATTTTTGTTACTTAATTTCACATTTCAAAAATTTATTCCTCCCTTGTCTCGAGGGCTGCAGGTCTGAAACTCGGCATGTAGACTACCCTTGCATAGGCCTACGCGCCCCACACCCTGGCTCCCGCCCCAGCCCTCAGCCACTGGTAGAAATAGAGACCCAGCATATCTTTTCATAGGGAAGTACAGCAGGACCACCGAGTACAATTGCAAGTCACCGGGAGGGGACTACCACAATGACCCATAAAGCACCCCTCCAGGGCCCGCCCAGCTTCCTGGGAAAGTGCGGACAGACAGACAGACAGACAGACAGACACGGTGGTTATAGTAAAGGACTAGCGCGCTCGCGCGCGCCTTCGGCGCGCGCTCACGCGCTAGGTCGCTCGCCGCTTCGCGGCTCGCGATGCTAGCGGGCTCGGCGCTGCGCGCCTCGCCTCCTTTGGGCTCGCCGCTTCGCGCCTCGCCCCTAGTGAAAAGCGCAAGTTGTGTGCCAGTACATGTGCCACAGTGTGTGTCAGTGAGAAGCATCTCTGTGTGGGTGCTTGGTGTGAGCTTCTGTGCAGTGGTGTTCACACAGAAGGCGTTGGGCAGTAAGTCGCTGACCATCTTCATCATGGTCTTCTAGTGGCTCTCGACCATGCCATGTGTGTGTGCGCACCTCAGAGTCCAGCTCGACTGTTTTCTAACAATTTGGCGCCTGCGCACTCTGACCAGTACATGGTCTTCAACGGACTGGGTGTTGAAGTCGATCACGACCTTGGACTTCACAAATCGGATCGGTCCTGCACTAAGTCCGTACACACCCTTAGTACACTGGGACTATCGCGCCACTGCTCTCACCAGTCTCCATTGAGCCAGTGAAGAGAAATAGATTTTTGTTACTTAAATTCACATTTCAAAATTTTATTTCTCTCTTGTCTTGATGGCTGGAGGTCTGAAACTTGGCATGTACACTACCCTTGTGTAGGCCTACGCGTCCCACCACTTGGCTCCCACCACAATCCCCAGCCACTGGTAGAAATCGAAACCCGGCATATCTTTTCATAGGAAAGTACAGCAGGGCCACCGAGTGCAATTGCACGTCACCACCTACCAACTATTACAACAACACATATACCACCCTCCCAACATCCCTCCTTCCAGAGATCCAAGTGCGGACAGACAGACACACACACAGAATACCGTGGTTATAGTAAAGGACTAGCGCAATCGCGCGCGCCTTCGGCGCGCGCTCACGCGCTAGGTCGCTCGCCGCTTCGCGGCTCGCAACGCTAACGGGCTCGGCGCTGCGCGCCTCGCCTCCTCCGGGCTCGCCGCTTGCGCGGCTCGCCCGTCGCCCCTAGTATTAAACGCGACAGGTGCGCGCCAGTGTGTGCGTGCGTGCGTGCGTGCGTGCGTGCGTGCGTGCGTGCGTGCGTGCGCGCGTGCGTGCGTGCGTGCGCGCGTGCGCGCGTGCGTGCGTGCGTGCGTGCGTGCGTGCGTGCGTGCGTGCGTGCGTGCGTGCGTGCGTGCGTGCGCGTGCGTGTGTGCCTGCGCGCGCGCATGTGCGTGCATGTGCGAGTACTCAGAGTGGTAATGGACTGTTCACTGACAATTTGGCGCTGGCGCACTCTGACGTGTACATGGTGCTGTGGGTGTTGTAGTCGATCTCGACCTCGAACGCCACGAAATCAGATTTTGCACTGAGTGCCTGCAATCCCTTGGCATGCTGGAAGTATCGCACCACTGTTCTAAGCAGCCTTCATAGGCAAGTGTTGTAATATTCATGTTTACACACAGTTACATTGTACAAACATTCTATTTCTAGAAGGTTCTATGAACGTGGTATTTACCTATGGATCGAGAGGCCAATGCTTACCTAAGTGTACATACCATAAGCACATTTGTTTCATTTTGCCCACATTGCATTGGCGAAGTTGGTTAGGTAATGGTCTTGTAAACACGCGTCTGTGGTTCGACTCTTTGCCTCACCCTATCATTGTTTTTATTTTTCTTTTTCCAAAAAAATGCGGTGACGTACAACCGCCTCCATACAGTGGGAGTATCGCTCCACCTTTTTTACCTCATTCCATCAACCCAGTGTTGAGAAACTGATTTTTGTTTTAAAAGATTAACTTTCAAAAATTTATTTCTCTCTCATCTTGAGGGCTGCAGGTCTAAAACTTGGCGTGTACACTACCCTTGCGTAGGCCTACACGCCCCCACCACATGGCTCCTGTCCCAACCCACAGCCACCAGTAGAAATAGAAACCTGGCGTATCTTTTCATAGGGAAGTGCAGCAGGACCATCGAGTGGGGAGGCATGACCTGGACACGGGACTAATAGGTTGGCGCATATACCACCCTCGTGGGCTTCGCCCAGCTCGAGAAGAAACTGCGGACACACTGACCAAAACCAAATTTTGCACTGAGTGCCTACACTCCCTTGGCATGCTGGAACTATTGCACCACGCGCGCGCTCACGCGCTAGGTCGCTCGCCGCTTCGCGGCTCGCGACGCTAACGGGCTCGCCACTGCGCGGCTCGCCCCTAGTGAAAAGCGCAAGTCGTGTGCCAGTACATATCACACAGTGTGTGTCAGTGAGAAGCATCTCTGTGTGGGTGCTGGGTGTGAGCTTGTGTGCAGTGGTGTTCACACAGAAGGCGTTGGGCAGTAAGTTGCTGACCATCTTCATCATGGTCTTCTAGTGGCTCTCGACCATGCCATATGTGTGTGTGCATGCCTCAGAGTCCCTCTCGACTGTTTTCTAACAATTTGGCGCTGGCGCACTCTGACCAGTACATGGTCTTCAATGGACTGGGTGTTAAAGTTGATCACGACCTTGGACTTCGCCAATTCGGATCGGTCCTGCACCAAGTCCATACACACCCTTAGTACACTGCTGTGTGTGAGCTTGTGTGCAGTGGTGTTCACACAGAAGGCATTGGGCAGTAAGTCGCTGACCATCTTCATACATATGTCACAGTGTGTGTCAGTGAGAAGCATCTCTGTGTGGGTGCTGTGTGTGAGCTTGTGTGCAGTGGTGTTCACACAGAAGGCATTGGGCAGTAAGTCGCTGACCATCTTCATCATGGTCTCCTAGTGGCTCTCGACCATACCATGTGTGTGTGTGTGTGTGTGTGCGAGTGCTCAGAGTCACAAGGGAGTGTTCTCTATCAATTTGGCGCTGGTGCACTCTGACCAGTACGTGGTCTTCAACGGACTGGGTGTTGAGGTCGATCACGACCTTGGACTTCACCAAATCGGGTCGGTCCTCCACTAAGTCCATGCACACCCTTGGTACCCTGGGACTATTGCGCCACTGCTCTCGCCAGTCTCCATTGACTCTGTGTTGAGAAATCGATTTTTGTTACTTAAATTCACATCTCAAAAAATCCATATGTGTGCGTGCGTGCGTGCGTGCCTCAGAGTCCCACTGGACTGTTTTCTAACAATTTGGCGCTGGCGCACTCTCACCAGTACATGGTCTTCAACGGACTGGGTGTTGAGGTCGATCACAACCTTGGACTTCACCAAATCGGGTCGGTCCTCCACTAAGTCCGTGCACACCCTTGGTACCCTGGGACTATTGCGCCACTGCTCTCGCCAGTCTCCATTGACTCTGTGTTGAGAAATCGATTTTTGTTACTTAAATTCACATCTCAAAAAATCCATATGTGTGCGTGCGTGCGTGCGTGCCTCAGAGTCCCACTGGACTGTTTTCTAACAATTTGGCGCTGGCGCACTCTCACCAGTACATGGTCTTCAACGGACTGGGTGTTGAGGTCGATCACGACCTTGGACTTCACCAAATCGGGTCGGTCCTCCACTAAGTCCGTGCACACCCTTGGTACCCTGGGACTATTGCGCCACTGCTCTCGCCAGTCTCCATTGACTCTGTGTTGAGAAATCGATTTTTGTTACTTAAATTCACATCTCAAAAAATCCATGTGTGTGCGTGCGTGCGTGCGTGCCTCAGAGTCCCACTGGACTGTTTTCTAACAATTTGGCGCTGGCGCACTCTCACCAGTACATGGTCTTCAACGGACTTGGTGTTGAAGTTGATCACGACCTTGGACTTCCCCAAATCGGATCAGTCCTGGACTAAGTCCATACAAACCCTTAGTACACTGGGACTATCGCGCCACAGTTCTCACCAGTCTCCATGGACCCAGTGTTGAGAAATCGATTTTTGTTACTTAATTTCACATTTCAAAAATTTATTCCTCCCTTGTCTCGAGGGCTGCAGGTCTGAAACTCGGCATGTAGACTACCCTTGCGTAGGCCTACGCGCCCCACCCCCTGGCTCCCGCCCCAGCCCTCAGCCACTGGTAGAAATAGAGACCCGGCATATCTTTTCATAGGGAAGTACAGCAGGACCACCGAGTACAATTGCAAGTCACCGGGAGGGGACTACCACAATGACCCATAAGGCACCCCTCCAGGGCCCGCCCAGCTTCCTGGGAAAGTGCGGACAGACAGACAGACAGACAGACAGACACCGTGGTTATAGTAAAGGACTAGCGCAATCGCGCGCGCCTTCGGCGCGCGCTCACGCGCTAGGTCGCTCGCCGCTTCGCGGCTCGCAACGCTAACGGGCTCGGCGCTGCGCGCCTCGCCTCCTCCGGGCTCGCCGCTTGCGCGGCTCGCCCGTCGCCCCTAGTATTAAACGCGACAGGTGCGCGCCAGTGTGTGCGTGCGTGCGTGCGTGCGTGCGTGCGTGCGTGCGTGCGTGCGTGCGTGCGCGCGTGCGCGCGTGCGTGCGCGCGTGCGCGCGTGCGTGCGCGCGTGCGCGCGTGCGTGCGTGCGTGCGTGCGTGCGTGCGTGCGTGCGCGTGCGTGTGTGCCTGCGCGCGCGCATGTGCGTGCATGTGCGAGTACTCAGAGTGGTAATGGACTGTTCACTGACAATTTGGCGCTGGCGCACTCTGACGTGTACATGGTGCTGTGGGTGTTGTAGTCGATCTCGACCTCGAACGCCACGAAATCAGATTTTGCACTGAGTGCCTGCAATCCCTTGGCATGCTGAAAGTATCGCACCACTGTTCTAAGCAGCCTTCATAGGCAAGTGTTGTAATATTCATGTTTACACACAGTTACATTGTACAAACATTCTATTTCTAGAAGGTTCTATGAACGTGGTATTTACCTATGGATCGAGAGGCCAATGCTTACCTAAGTGTACATACCATAAGCACATTTGTTTCATTTTGCCCACATTGCATTGGCGAAGTTGGTTAGGTAATGGTCTTGTAAACACGCGTCTGTGGTTCGACTCTTTGCCTCACCCTATCATTGTTTTTATTTTTCTTTTTCCAAAAAAATGCGGTGACGTAGTGGGAGTATCGCTCCACCTTTTTTACCTCATTCCATCAACCCAGTGTTGAGAAACTGATTTTTGTTTTAAAAGATTAACTTTCAAAAATTTATTTCTCTCTCATCTTGAGGGCTGCAGGTCTAAAACTTGGCATGTACACTACCCTTGCGTAGGCCTACACGCCCCCACCACATGGCTCCTGTCCCAACCCACAGCCACCAGTAGAAATAGAAACCTGGCGTATCTTTTCATAGGGAAGTGCAGCAGGACCATCGAGTGGGGAGGCATGACCTGGACACGGGACTAATAGGTTGGCGCATATACCACCCTCGTGGGCTTCGCCCAGCTCGAGAAGAAACTGCGGACACACTGACCAAAACCAAATTTTGCACTGAGTGCCTACACTCCCTTGGCATGCTGGAACTATTGCACCACGCGCGCGCTCACACGCTAGGTCGCTCGCCGCTTCGCGGCTCGCGACGCTAACGGGCTTGCCACTGCGCGGCTCGCCCCTAGTGAAAAGCGCAAGTCGTGTGCCAGTACATATCACACAGTGTGTGTCAGTGAGAAGCATCTCTGTGTGGGTGCTGGGTGTGAGCTTGTGTGCAGTGGTGTTCACACAGAAGGCGTTGGGCAGTAAGTTGCTGACCATCTTCATCATGGTCTTCTAGTGGCTCTCGACCATGCCATATGTGTGTGTGCATGCCTCAGAGTCCCTCTCAACTGTTTTCTAACAATTTGGCGCTGGCGCACTCTGACCAGTACATGGTCTTCAATGGACTGGGTGTTAAAGTTGATCACGACCTTGGACTTCGCCAATTCGGATCGGTCCTGCACCAAGTCCATACACACCCTTAGTACACTGCTGTGTGTGAGCTTGTGTGCAGTGGTGTTCACACAGAAGGCATTGGGCAGTAAGTCGCTGACCATCTTCATACATATGTCACAGTGTGTGTCAGTGAGAAGCATCTCTGTGTGGGTGCTGTGTGTGAGCTTGTGTGCAGTGGTGTTCACACAGAAGGCATTGGGCAGTAAGTCGCTGACCATCTTCATCATGGTCTCCTAGTGGCTCTCGACCATACCATGTGTGTGTGTGTGTGTGTGCGAGTGCTCAGAGTCACAAGGGAGGAGTGTTCTCTATCAATTTGGCGCTGGTGCACTCTGACCAGTACGTGGTCTTCAACGGACTGGGTGTTGAGGTCGATCACGACCTTGGACTTCACCAAATCGGGTCGGTCCTCCACTAAGTCCATGCACACCCTTGGTACCCTGGGACTATTGCGCCACTGCTCTCGCCAGTCTCCATTGACTCTGTGTTGAGAAATCGATTTTTGTTACTTAAATTCACATCTCAAAAAATCCATATGTGTGCGTGCGTGCGTGCGTGCCTCAGAGTCCCACTGGACTGTTTTCTAACAATTTGGCGCTGGCGCACTCTCACCAGTACATGGTCTTCAACGGACTGGGTGTTGAGGTCGATCACGACCTTGGACTTCACCAAATCGGGTCGGTCCTCCACTAAGTCCGTGCACACCCTTGGTACCCTGGGACTATTGCGCCACTGCTCTCGCCAGTCTCCATTGACTCTGTGTTGAGAAATCGATTTTTGTTACTTAAATTCACATCTCAAAAAATCCATATGTGTGCGTGCGTGCGTGCGTGCCTCAGAGTCCCACTGGACTGTTTTCTAACAATTTGGCGCTGGCGCACTCTCACCAGTACATGGTCTTCAACGGACTTGGTGTTGAAGTTGATCACGACCTTGGACTTCCCCAAATCGGATCAGTCCTGGACTAAGTCCATACAAACCCTTAGTACACTGGGACTATCGCGCCACAGTTCTCACCAGTCTCCATGGACCCAGTGTTGAGAAATCGATCTTTGTTACTTAATTTCACATTTCAAAAATTTATTCCTCCCTTGTCTCGAGGGCTGCAGGTCTGAAACTCGGCATGTAGACTACCCTTGCGTAGGCCTACGCGAACCACCCCCTGGCTCCCGCCCCAGCCCTCAGCCACTGGTAGAAATAGAGACCCGGCATATCTTTTCATAGGGAAGTACAGCAGGACCACCGAGTACAATTGCAAGTCACTGGGAGGGGACTACCACAATGACCCATAAGGCACCCCTCCAGGGCCCGCCCAGCTTCCTGGGAAAGTGCGGACAGACAGACAGACAGACAGACAGACAGACAGACACCGTGGTTATAGTAAAGGACTAGCGCGCTCGCGCGCGCCTTCGGCGCGCGCTCACGCGCTAGGTCGCTCGCCGCTTCGCGGCTCGCGACGCTAGCGGGCTCGGTGCTGCGCGCCTCGCCTCCATTGGGCTCGCCGCTTCGCGGCTCGCCCCTAGTGAAAAGCGCAAGTCGTGTGCCAGTACATATGCCACAGTGTGTGTCAGTGAAAAGCATCTCTGTGTGGGTGCTGGGTGTGAGCTTGTGTGCAGTGGTGTTCACACAGAAGGCATTGGGCAGTAAGTCGCTGACCATCTTCATCATGGTCTTATAATGGCTCTCGACCATGCCATGTGTGTGTGTGCATGCCTCAGAGTCCCGCTCGACTGTTTTCTAACAATTTGACGCTGGCGCACTCTGACCAGCACTTGGTCTTCAACGGACTGGGTGTTGAAGTCGATCACGACCTTGGACTTCGCCAAATCGGATCGGTTCTCCACTAAGTCCATACACATCCTTGGTAGACTGGGACTATTGCGCCACAGTTCTCACCAGTCTCCCTCGACCCAGTGTTGAGTAATTGACTTTTGTTACTTAAATTCACATTTCAATATTTTATTTCTCTCTTGTCTTGAGGGCGGAGGGTCTGAAACTTGGCGTGCACACTACCCTTGTGTAGGCCTACGCGCCCCACTACCTCGCTTCCTCGCCAGCCCCCAGCCACCGGTAGAAATAGAGACCCTGCATATCTTTTCATAGGGAAGTACAGCAGGACCACCGAGTACAATTGCACGTCACCACCAACCAACTATTACAACAACCCATATAGCACCCCTCTAGGACTCGCCCATCTTCCGGGGAAAGTGCGGACAAACGCACAGACAGACAGGGCGATTAGAGTATGAGACTAGCGCGCTCGCGCGCGCCTTTGGCGCGCGCTCACGCGCTAGGTCGCTCGCCGCTTCGCGGCTCGCGACGCTAGCGGGCTCGGCGCTGCGCGCCTCGCCTCCTTTGGGCTTGCCGCTTCGCGGCTCGCCCCTAGTGAAAAGCGCAAGTCGTGTGCCAGTACATATGCCACAGTGTGTGTCAGTGAGAAGCATCTCTGTGTGGGTGCTTGGTGTGAGCTTGTATGCAGTGGTGTTCACACAGAAGGCGTTGGGCAGTAAGTCGCTGACCATCTTCATCATGGTCTTCTAGTGGCTCTCGACCATGCCATGTGTGTGTGTGCGTGCCTCAGAGTCCCACTGTACTGTTTTCTAACAATTTGGCGCTGGCGCACTCTGACCAGTGCAGGGTCTTCAACGGACTACGTGTTGAAGTCGATCACGACCTTGGACTTCGCCAAATCGGATCGGTCCTGCACCAAGTCCGTACACACCCTTGATACACTGGGACTATCGCGCCACAGTTCTCAACAGTCTCCATTGACTCAGTGTTGAGAAATCGATTTTTGTTACTTAAATTCACATTTCAAAAATTTATTTCTCTCTTGTCTTGAGGGCTGCAGGTCTGAAACTCGGCGTGCACACTACCCCTGTGTAGGCCTACGCGCCCCACCACCTGGCTCTCGCTCCAGCCCCCAGCCACCAGTAGAAATAGAAACCCGGCATAACTTTTCATAGGAAAGTACAGCAGGGCCACCGAGTGCAATTACACGTCAGGTGCACACGACCATCACTACCAACCATACAGCACCCCTCTAGGACTCGCCCATCTTCTGGGGAAAGTGCGGACGGACAGACTCACAGACAGAATACCGTGGTTATAGTAAAGGACTAGCGCGCTCGCGCGCGCCTTCGGCGCGCGCTCACGCGCTAGGTCGCTCGCCGCTTCGCGGCTCGCGACGCTAGCGGGCTCGGCGCTGCGCGCCTCGCCTCCTATGGGCTCGCCGCTTCGCGGCTCGCCCCTAGTGAAAAGCGCAAGTCGTGTGCCAGTACATATGCCACAGTGTGTGTCAGTGAAAAGCATCTCTGTGTGGGTGCTGCGTGTGAGCTTGTGTGCAGTGGTGTTCACACAGAAGGCGTTGGGCAGTAAGTCGCTGACCATCTTCATAATGGTCTTCTAGTGGCTCTCGACCATGCCATGTGTGTGTGTGTGTGTGTGCAGGCCTCAGAGTCCCACTGGACTGTTTTCTAACAATTTGGCGCTGGCGCACTCTGACCAGTACATGGTCTTCAACGGACTTGGTGTTGAAGTCTATCACGACCTTGGACTTTACCAAATCGGATCGGTCCTCCACTAAGTCCATGCACACCCTTGGTAGACTGGGAATATTGCGCCACCATTCTCACCAGTCTCCATTGACCCAGTGTTAAGAAATGGATTTTTGTTACTTATATTCACTTTTCAAAAATTTATTTCTCTCTTATCTTGAGGGCTGCAGGTCTGAAACTCGGCGTGCGAACTACCCCTGTGTAGGCCTACGCGCCCCACCACCTGGCTCCCACCCCAGCCCCCAGCCACCAGTAGAAATAGAAACCCGGCATAACTTTTCATAGGGAAGTACAGCAGGGCCACCGAGTGCAATTGCACGTGAGGTGCACACGACCATTGCTGTGACCCATATAGCACCCCTCTAGGACTCGCCCATCTTCTGGGGAAAGTGCGGACATACTGACAGACAGGGCGATTAGAGTATTAGACTAGCGCGATCGCGCGCGCCTTCGGCGCGCGCTCACGCGCTAGGTCGCTCGCCGCTTCGCGGCTCGCGACGCTAACGGGCTCGGCGCTGCGCGCCTCGCATCCTCCGGGCTCGCCGCTTGCGCGGCTCGCCCGTCGCCCCTAGTTTTAAACGCGACAGTTCGCGTCAGTGTGTGCGTGCGTGCGTGCGTGCGTGCGTGCGTGCGTGCGTGCGTGCGTGCGTGCGTGCGTGCGTGCGTGCGTGCGTGCGTGCGTGCGTGCGTGCGTGCGTGCGTGCGTGCGTGCGTGCGCGTGCGTGTGTACCTGCGCGCGCGCACGTGCGTGCATGTGCGAGTACTCAGAGTGGTAATGGACTGTTCACTGACAATTTGGCGCTGGCGCACTCTGACGTGTACATGGTGCTGTGGGTGTTGTAGTCGATCTCGACCTCGAACGCCACGAAATCAGATTTTGCACTGAGTGCCTGCACTCCCTTGGCATGTTGGAAGTATCGCACTCTGTTCTAGGCAGCCTCCATAGGCAAGTGTTGAGATATCCATGTTTACACGCGGTTAATTGAACAGAACAAACATTCTATTTCTAGAAGGTTCGATGAGCATTGTGTTTACCTACAGTTACAATGGATCGGGTCGCAAACATTAACACTTAAACGTATATAAGCCTGTTTGTCTTGTTGCACCCTCATTGAATTGGCGAAGTAGGTTAGGTAATGGACTCATAAACATGCGTCAGTGGTTCGACTCCTAGGCTTGCCATATGGTTGTTTTTATTTTTCTTTTTTCAAAAAAATGCGTTAGCGTACAACCACCTTCCGCACAGCGGGAGCATCGCTCCACCTTTTTCACCGCATTCCATCAACCCGCTGTTGAGAAACATATTTTTGTTTAAAAAAATTAACTTTCAAAAATTCATTTCTCTCTTCTCTTGAGGGCTGCAGGTCTGAAACTTGGCATGTACACTACCATTGTACAGGTCTACACGCCCCACCACCTTGCTCCCGCCCCAGCCCCCAGCCACCGGTAGAAATAGAAACCCAGCATAACTTTTCATAGGGAAGTACAGCAGGGCCACCGAGTGCAATTGCACGTGAGGTGCACACGACCATCACCACCAAGCATACAGCACCCTTCCATGGCTTGCCCAGCTTCCGGGGAAAGTGCGGACATACAGACACACACGGTGGTTATAGTAAAGGACTAGCGCGATCGCGCGCGCCTTCGGCGCGCGCTCACGCGCTAGGTCGCTCGCCGCTTCGCGGCTCGCGACGCTAACGGGCTCGGCGCTGCGCGCCTCGCCTCCTCCGGGCTCGCCGCTTGCGCGGCTCGCCCGTCGCCCCTAGTTTTAAACGCGACAGTTGCGCGTCAGTGTGTGCGTGCGTGCGTGTGTGCGTGCGTGCGTGCGTGCGCGCGCGCGTGCGTGCCTGCTGCGTGCGCGCGCGCACGTGCGTGCATGTGCGAGTACTCAGAGTGGTAATGGACTGTTCACTGACAATTTGGCGCTGGCGCACTCTGATATGTACATGGTGCTGTGGGTGTTGTAGTCGATCTCGACCTCGAACGCCACGAAATCAGATTTTGCACTGAGTGCCTGCACTCCCTTGGCATGCTGGAAGTATCGCACTCTGTTCTAGGCAGCCTAAATAGGCAAGTGTTGAGATATCCATGTTTACACATGGTTAATTGAACAGAACAAACATTCTATTTCTAGAAGGTTCGATGAGCATTGTGTTTACCTACAGTTACAATGGATCGGGTCGCAAACATTAACACTTAAGCGTATATAAGCCTGTTTGTCTTGGTGGACACCCATTGAATTGGCGAAGTAGGTTAGGTAACCGACTCGTAAACATGCGTCAGTGTTTTGACCCCTAGGCTTGCGATATGGTTGTTTTTATTTTTCTTTTTTCAAAAAAATGCGCTAGCGTACAACCATCCTCCGCACAGCGGGAGCATCGCTCCACCTTTTTCACCGCATCTTAGTGTGCTGGAACTTCGCACCACCGTTCTAATCAGCCTCCAGCTTCAGCATTAACGCTGAAGCGTACATAAGCCCGTTTGCATTAAATGACGCCAGTTATGTTGGCGAATTTGGTTAGGTAACGGTCTCGTAAACATCCGTCAGTGTTCAACTCCTAGCATCGTCATATGGTTGTTTTTATTTTTCTTTTTCAAAAAAAAAATGCGATGGTGTACAACCACCCTCCGCACAGCGGGAGCATCGCTCCACCTTTTTCACCACTTTCCAGCAACCCAGCGTTGAGAAACAGATTTTTGTTTTAAAAAGTTAGCTTCTGAACATTTATTTCTCTCTCGTCTCGATGGTGGTGGGTCTGAAACTTGGTGTGTACAGTACCCTAGTGCAGGCCTACGCGCCCCACCACCTCCCTCCTTGCACAGCCCCAAGTCACCAGTAGAAATAGAAACCCTGCATATCTTTTCATAGAGAAGTACAGCAGGACCACTGAGTACAATTGCACGTCGGTGAGGCTCGACTATCACAATAACCCATATACCACCCCTCCACGGTCCGCCAAGCATTAGGGGAAAGTGCGGACACACGCACAGACAGACGGCGATTATAGTAAAGCTAGCGCGCTCGCGCGCGCCTTCGGCGCGCGCTCACGCGCTAGGTCGCTCGCCGCTTCGCGGCTCGCGACGCTAGCGGGCTCGGCGCTGCGCGCCTCGCCTCCTTTGGGCTCGCCGCTTCGCGGCTCGCCCCTAGTGAAAAGCGCAAGTCGTGTGCCAGTACATATGTCACAGTGTGTGTCAGTGAGAAGCATCTCTGTGTGGGTGCTGTGTGTGAGCTTGTGTGCAGTGGTGTTCACACAGAAGGCATTGGGCAGTAAGTCGCTGACCATCTTCATCATGGTCTCCTAGTGGCTCTCGACCATGCCATGTGTGTGTGTGTGTGGGTGTGCGAGTGCTCAGAGTCACAAGGGAGTGTTCTCTATCAATTTGGCACTGGTGCACTCTGACCAGTACGTGGTCTTCAACGGACTGGGTGTTGAGGTCAATCACGACCTTGGACTTCACCACATCGGGTCGGTCCTCCACTAAGTCCATGCACACCCTTGGTACCCTGGGACTATTGCGCCACTGCTCTCACCAGTCTCCATTGACTCTGTGTTGAGAAATCGATTTTTGTTACTTAAATTCTTATCTCAAAAAATCCATATGTGTGCGTGCGTGCGTGCGTGCGTGCCTCAGAGTCCCACTGGACTGTTTTCTAACAATTTGGCGCTGGCGCACTCTTACCAGTACATGGTCTTCAACGGACTTGGTGTTGAAGTCGATCACGACCTTGGACTTCCCCAAATCGGATCAGTCCTGGACTAAGTCCATACAAACCCTTAGTACACTGGGACTATCGCGCCACAGTTCTCACCAGTCTCCATCGACTCAGTGTTGAGAAATCGATTTTTGTTACTTAAATTCGCATTTCAAAAAATTATTTCTCTCTTGTCTTGAGGGCGGCAGGTCTGAAACTTGGTGTGTACACTACCTTAGTGTAGGCCTACACGCCCCACTACCTCGCTCCCTCGCCAGCCCCCAGCCACCAGTAGAAATAGAGACCCGGCATATCTTTTTATAGGGAAGTACAACAGGACCACCGAGTACAATTGCAAGTCAATGGGAGGGGACTATCACAACAACCCATATACCACCCCTCTAGGGCCCGTCCAGGTTCCTGGGAAAGTGCGGACACACTGACAGACACACACGGTGGTTATAGTAAAGGAAGACCTAGCGCGCTCGCGCGCGCCTTCGGCGCGCGCTCACGCGCTAGGTCGCTCGCCGCTTCGCGGCTCGCGACGCTAGCGGGCTCGGCGCTGCGCGCCTCGCCTCCTTTGGGCTCGCCGCTTCACGGCTCGCCCCTAGTGAAAAGCGCAACTCGTGTGCCAGTACATATGCCACAGTGTGTGTCAGTGAGAAGCATCTCTGTGTGGGTGCTGGGTGTGAGCTTGTGTGCAGTGGTGTTCACACAGAAGGCGTTGGGCAGTAAGTCGCTGACCATCTTCATCATGGTCTTCTAGTGGCTCTCGACCATGCCATGTGCGTGTGTGTGCGTGTGCGAGTGCTCAGAGTCACAAGGGAGTGTTCTCTATCAATTTGGTGCTGGCGCACTCTGACCAGTACATGGTCTTCAATGGACAGGGTGTTGAAGTCGATCACGACCTTGGACTTCGCCAAATCGGATCGGTCTTCCACTAAGTCCGTGCACACCCTTGGTACACAGGGACTATCGCGCCACAGTTCTCACCAGTCTTCCTCGACTCAGTGTTGAGAAATCGATTTTTGTTACTTAAATTTACATTTCAAAAAATTATTTCTCTCTTGTCTTGAGGGCGGCAAGTCTGAAACTTGGTGTGTACACTACCTTAGTGTAGGCCTACCCGCTCCACCACCTGGCTCCCGCCCCAGCCCCCAGCCACCAGTAGAAATAGAAACCCGGCATATCTTTTCATAGGGAAGTACAGCAGGACCACCGAGTACAATTGCACGTCACCACCAACCAACTATTACAACGACCCATAAGGCACCCCTCCAGGGCCCACCCAGCTTCGGGGGAAAGTGCGGACAGACAGACAGACCAGGCGATTATAGTAAAGGACTAGCGCGCTCGCGCGCGCCTTCGGCGCGCGCTCACGCGCTAGGTCGCTCGCCACTTCGCGGCTCGCGACGCTAGCGGGCTCGGCGCTGCGCGCCTCGCCTCCTTTGGGCTCGCCGCTTCGCAGCTCACCCCTAGTGAAAAGCGCAAGTCGTGTGCCAGTACATATGCCCCAGTGTGTGTCAGTGAGAAGCATCTCTGTGTGGGTGCTGTGCTGGGTGTGAGCTTCTGTGCAGTGGTGTTCACACAGAAGGCATCGGGCAGTAAGTCGCTGACCATCTTCATCATGGTCTTCTAGTGGCTCTCGACCATGTGTGTGTGTGCGTGTGCGAGTGCTCAGAGTCACAAGGTAGTGTTCTCTATCAATTTGGTGCTGGCGCACTCTGACCAGTACATCGTCTTCAATAGACTGGGTGTTGAAGTCGATCACGACCTTGGACTTTGCCAAATCGGATCGGTCCTGCACTAAGTCTGTACACACCCTTGGTACACTGGGACTATCGCGCCACAGTTCTCACCAGTCTCCATGCACTCAGTGTTGAGAAATCGATTTTTGTTACTTAAATTCACTTTTCAAAAATTTATTTCTCTTTTGTCTTGAGGGCTGCAGGTCTGAAACTCGGCGTGTACACTACCCTTGGGCAGGCCTACGCGCCCCACCAACTGGCTCCTGCCCCAGCCCACAGCCACCAGCAGAAATAGAAACCCGGCATAACTTTTCATAGGGAAGTACAGCAGGGCCACCGAGTGCAATTGCACGTGAGGTGCACACGACCACTGCTGTGACCCATATAGCAGCCCTCTAGGACTTGCCCATCTTCTGGGGAAAGTGCGGACGTACAGACAAACCAGGCGATTATAGTATAGGACTAGTGCACTCGCGCGCGCCTTCGGCGCGCGCTCACGCGCTAGGTCTCTCGCCGCTTCGCGGCTCGCGACGCTAGCGGGCTCGGCGCTGCGCGGCTCGCCCCTAGTGAAAGCGCAAGTCGTGTGCCAGTACATATGCCACAGTGTGTGTCAGTGGGAGGCATCTCTGTGTGGGTGCTGTGCGTGAGCTTGTGTGCAGTGGTGTTCACACAGAAAGCTTTGGGCAGTCAGTCGCTACCATCTTCATCATGGTCTTCTAATGGCTCTCGACCAAAGCGCAAGCAGTCTGCCAGTGCATGCACCACAGTGTGTGTCAGTGAGAAGCAGCATCTCTGTGTGGGTGCTGTGTATGAGCTTGTGTGCAGTGGTGTTTACACAGAAGGATTTGGGCAGTCCGTCGCTACCATCTTCATCATGGTCTTCTAGCGGCTCTTGACCATTCCATGTGCGTGCGTGTGTGCCTCAGAGTCCCACTGGACTGTTTTCTAACAATTTGGCGCTGGCGCACTCTGACCAGTACATGGTCTTCAACGGACTCTGTGTTGAAGTTGATCACGACCTTGGACTTCGCCAAATCGGATCGGTCCTGCACTAAGTCCGTACACACCCTTAGTACACTGGAACTATCGCGCCACAGTTCTCACCAGTCTCCATCGACTCAGTGTTGAGAAGTCGATTTTTGTTGCTTAAATACACATTTCAAAAATTTATTTATCTCTTGTCTTGAGGGCTGCAGGTCTGAAACTCGGCATGTACACTACCCTTGTGTAGGGCTACGCGCCCCACCACGTGGCTCCCGCCCCAGCCCCCAGCCACCAGTAGAAATAGAAACCCGGCATGACTTTTCATAGGGAAGTACAGCAGGGCCACCGAGTGCAATTGCACGTGAGGTGCACACGACCATCACTATGACCCATATGGCACCCCTCTAGGACTCGCCCATCTTCTGGGGAAAGTGCGGACGGACAGACTCACAGACAGAATACCGTGGTTATAGTAAAGGACTAGGTCGCTCGCCGCTTCGCGGCTCGCGACGATAACGGGCTCGGCGCTGCGCGCCTCGCCTCCTCCGTGCTCGCCGCTTGCGCGGCTCGCCCGTCGCCCCTAGTTTTAAATGCGACAGTTGCGCGTCAGTGCGTGCGTGCGTGCGTGCGTGCGTGCGTGCGTGCGTGCGTGCGTGCGTGCGTGCGTGCATGCTGCGTGCATGTGCGAGTACTCAGAGTCGTAATGGACTGTTCTCTAACAATTTGGCGCTGGCGCACTCTCACGTGTACATGGTCTTCAACGGACTGAGTGTTGAAGTGGATCAAGGCCTTGAACTTCACCAAGCCGGACTGGTTCCAGAGATCCATTCCAGAGATCCCTCCTTCCAGAGATCCAGGTGCGGACCCAGATACACACCTACAGACAGGGCGATTAGAGTCTCCAGTGAAAAGCGCAAGTCGCGTGCCAGTACATATGCCACAGTGTGTGTCAGTGAGAAGCATCTCTGTGTGGGTGCTGGGTGTGAGCTTGTGTGCAGTGGTGTTCACACAGAAGGCATTGGGCAGTAAGCTGCTGACCATCTTCATCATGGTCTTCTAGTGGCTCTCGACCATGCCATGTGTGTGTGTGCATGCCTCAGAGTCCCGCTCGACTGTTTTCTAACAATTTGGCGCAGGCGCACTCTGACCAGTACATGGTCTTCAACGGACTGAGTGTTGAAGTGGATCAAGGCCTTGAACTTCACCAAGCTGGACTGGTTCCAGAGATCCATTCCAGAGATCCCTCCTTCCAGAGATCCAGGTGCGGACCCAGATACACACCTACAGACAGGGCGATTAGAGTCTCCAGTGAAAAGCGCAAGTTGCGTGCCAGTACATATACCACAGTGTGCGTGAGTGAGAAGCATCTCTGTGTGGGTGCTGGGTGTGAGCTTGTGTGCAGTGGTGTTCACACAGAAGGCATTGGGCAGTAAGCTGCTGACCATCTTCATCATGGTCTTCTAGTGGCTCTCGACCATGCCATGTGTGTGTGTGCATGCCTCAGAGTCCCGCTCGACTGTTTTCTAACAATTTGGCGCTGGCGCACTCTGACCAGTACATGGTCTTCAATGGACTGGATGTTGAAGTCGATCACGACCTTGGACTTCGCCAAATCGGATCGGTCCTGTACTAAGTCAGTACACACCCTTGGTACCCTGCGACTATTGCGCCACTGCTCTCACCAGTCTCCATTGACTCTGTGTTGAGAAATCGATTTTTGTTACTTAAATTCACATCTCAAAAAATCCATATGTGAGCGTGCGTGCGTGCATGCGTGCCTCAGAGTCCCACTGGACTGTTTTCTAACAATTTGGCGCTGGCGCACTCTGACCAGTACATGGTCTTCAACGGACTTGGTGTTGAAGTCGATCACGACCTTGGACTTCCCCAAATCGGATCAGTCCTGGACTAAGTCCATACAAACCCTTAGTACACTGGAACTATCGCGGCACAGTTCTCACCAGTCTCCATGGACCCAGTGTTGAGAAATCGATTTTTGTTACTTAATTTCACATTTCAAAAATTTATTCCTCCCTTGTCTCGAGGGCTGCAGGTCTGAAACTCGGCACGTAGACTACCCTTGCGTAGGCCTACGCGCCCCACCCCCTGGCTCCCGCCCCAGCCCTCAGCCACTGGTAGGAATAGAGACCCGGCATATCTTTTCATAGGGAAGTACAGCAGGACCACCGAGTACAATTGCAAGTCACCGGGAGGGGACTACCACAATGACCCATAAGGCACCCCTCCAGGACCCGCCCAGCTTCCTGGGAAAGTGCGGACACACACACAGACAGACAGACACGGTGATTATAGTAAAGGACTAGCGCGATCGCGCGCGCCTTCGGCGCGCGCTCACGCGCTAGGTCGCTCGCCGCTTCGCGGCTCGCGACGCTAACGGGCTCGGCGCTGCGCGCCTCGCCTCCTCCGGGCTCGCCGCTTGCGCGGCTCGCCCGTCGCCCCTAGTATTAAACGCGACAGGTGCGCGCCAGTGTGTGGGTGTGTGCGTGCGTGCGTGCGTGCGTGCGTGCGTGCGTGCGTGCGTGCGTGCGTGCGTGCGTGCGTGCGTGCGTGCGTGCGCGCGTGCGCGCGTGGGTGCGTGCCGCCGGGCGTGCGTGCGTGCGCGCGGGCGCAGGTGTTGGCGGGGCGGCTGCGTGCGCGTGCGAACGTGCGTGCATGTGCGAGTACTCAGAGTGGTAATGGACTGTTCACTGACAATTTGGTGCTGGCGCACTCTAACGTGTACATGGTGCTGTGGGTGTTGTAGTCGATCTCGACCTCGAACGCCACGAAATCAGATTTTGCACTGAGTGCCTGCACTCCCTTGGCATGCTGGAAGTATCGCACTCTGTTCTAGGCAGCCTCCATAGGCAAGTGTTGAGATATCCATGTTTACACGCGGTTAATTGAACAGAACAAACATTCTATTTCTAGAAGGTTCGATGAGCATTGTGTTTACCTACAGTTACAATGGATCGGGTTGCAAACATTAACACTTAAGCGTACATAAGCCTGTTTGTCTTGTTGCACGCCCATTGAATTGGCGAAGTAGGTTAGGTAATGGACTCGTAAACATGCGTCAGTGGTTCGACTCCTAGGCTCGCCATATGGTTGTTTTATTTTTCTTTTTTCAAAAAAAAATGCGCTAGCATACAACCACTCTCCGCACAGCGGGAGCATCGCTCCACCTTTTTCACCGCATTCCATCAACCCACTGTTGAGAAACATATTTTTGTTTAAAAAAATTAACTTTTAAAAATTCATTTCTCTCTTCTCTTGAGGGCTGCAGGTCTGAAACTGGGCATGTACACTACCCTTGTACAGGTCTACACGCCCCACCACCTGGCTCCCGCCCCAGCCCCCAGCCACTGGTAGAAATAGAGACCCTGCATATCTTTTCATAGGGAAGTACAGCAGGGCCACCGAGTGCAATTGCACGTGAGGTCCACACGACCATCACTACCAACCATACAGCACCCCTCCAGGACTCACCCATCTTCTGGGGAAAGTGCGGACGGACACACAGACAGACACCGTGGTTATAGGAAAGGACTAGCGCGCTCGCGCGCGCCTTCGGCGCACGCTCACGCGCTAGGTCGCTCGCCGCTTCGCGGCTCGCGACGCTAGCGGGCTCGGCGCTGCGCGCCTCGCCTCCTTTGGGCTCGCCGCTTCGCGGCTCGCCCCTAGTGAAAAGCGCAAGTCGTGTGCCAGTACATATGCCACAGTGTGTGTCAGTGAGAAGCATCTCTGTGTGGGTGCTGGGTGTGAGCTTGTGTGCAGTGGTGTTCACACAGAAGGCGTTGGGCAGTAAGTCGCTGACCATCTTCATCATGGTCTTCCAGGGGCTCTCGACCATGCCATGTGTGTGTTGTGCGTGCCTCAGAGTTCCGCTCGACTGTTTTCTAACAATTTGGCGCGGGGCGCACTCTGACCAGTACATGGTCTTCAATGGACTGGGTGTTGAAGTCGATCACGACCTTGGACTTCGCCAAATTGGATCGGTCCTGCACTAAGTCCGTACACACCCTTGGTAGACTGGGACTATCGCACCACAGTTCTCACCAGTCTCCATCGACTCAGTGTTGAGAAGTCGATTTTTGTTACATAAATTCACATTTCAAAAATTTATTTCTCTCTCGTCTTGAGGGCTGCAGGTCTGAAACTCGGCGTGTACACTACCCTCGGGCAGGCCTACGCGCCCCACCTGTTTGCCCCCTCCCCAAGCTCCAGCCACCAGTAGAAATAGAAACCCTGCATATAATTTCATAGGGAAGTACAGCAGGGCCACCGAGTGCAATTGCACGTCACCACCTACCGACTATTACTATAACACATATACCACCCTCCTACCGTCCCTCCTTCCAGAGATCCAGGTGCGGACCCACATACATACACACAAACAGACACGGCGATTAGAGTATAAGACTAGCGCGCTCGCGCGCGCCTTCGGCGCGCACTCACGCGCTAGGTCGCTCGCCGCTTCGCGGCTCGCGACGCTAGCGGGCTCGGCGCTGCGCGCCTCGCCTCCTTTGGGCTCGCCGCTTCGCGGCTCGCCCTTCGTTTTAAACGCGACAGGTGCGCGCCTATATGGGCATGCGTGCGTGCGTGCGTGCGTGCGTGCGTGCGTGCGTGCGTGCGTGCGTGCGTGCGTGCGTGCGTGCGTGCGTGCATGTGCGTGCGTGCGTGCGTGCGTGCTGCTGTGGGTGTTGTAGTCGATCTTAACCTTGAACGCCACGAAAGCAGATTTTGCACTGAGTGCATGCACTCCCTTGGTGTGCTGGAACTTCGCACCACCGATCTAATCAGCCTCCAGAATACATAAGCCATACATAAGCCCGTTTGCATTAACTGGCACCTCTTATGTTGGCGAAGTTGGTTAGGTAACGGACTCGTAAACATGCGTCAGTGTTCAACTCCTGGGATCGTCGTATGGTTGTTTTTTCTTTTTTCAAAAAAATGCGATGGTGTACAACCACCCTCCGCACAGCGGGAGCATCGCTCCACCTTTTTCACCACTTTCCATCAACCCAGTGTTGAGAAACAGACTTTTGTTTTGAAAAAAGTAACTTCTGAACATTTATTTCTCTCTCGTCTCGATTGTGGTGGGTCTGAAACTTGGTGTGTACAGTACCCTAGTGCAGGCCTACGCGCCCCACCACCTCCTTCCCTGCACAGCCCAAGTCACCAGTAGAAATAGAAACCCTGCATATATTTTCATAGAGAAGTACAGCAGGACCACCGAGTACAATTGCACGTTGGTGAGGCTTGACTATCACAATGACCCATAAGACACCCCTCCAGGGCCCGCCCAGCTTCAGGGGAAAGTGCGGACACACAGACAGACAGACGGCGATTATAGTAAAGCTAGCGCGATCGCGCGCGCCTTCGGCGCGCGCTCACGCGCTAGGTCGCTCGCCGCTTCGCGGCTCGCGACGCTAACGGGCTCGGCGCTGCGCGCCTCGCCTCCTCCGGGCTCGCCGCTTGCGCGGCTCGCCCGTCGCCCCTAGTTTTAAACGCGACAGTTCGCGTCAGTGTGTGCGTGCGTGCGTGCGTGCGTGCGTGCGTGCGTGCGTGCGTGCGTGCGTGCGCGTGCGTGTGTACCTGCGCGCGCGCACGTGCGTGCATGTGCGAGTACTCAGAGTGGTAATGGACTGTTCACTGACAATTTGGCGCTGGCGCACTCTGACGTGTACATGGTGCTGTGGGTGTTGTAGTCGATCTCGACCTCGAACGCCACGAAATCAGATTTTGCACTGAGTGCCTGCACTCCCTTGGCATGTTGGAAGTATCGCACTCTGTTCTAGGCAGCCTCCATAGGCAAGTGTTGAGATATCCATGTTTACACGCGGTTAATTGAACAGAACAAACATTCTATTTCTAGAAGGTTCGATGAGCATTGTGTTTACCTACAGTTACAATGGATCGGGTCGCAAACATTAACACTTTAACGTATATAAGCCTGTTTGTCTTGTTGCACCCTCATTGAATTGGCGAAGTAGGTTAGGTAATGGACTCATAAACATGCGTCAGTGGTTCGACTCCTAGGCTTGCCATATGGTTGTTTTTTATTTTTCTTTTTTCAAAAAAATGCGTTAGCGTACAACCACCTTCCGCACAGCGGGAGCATCGCTCCACCTTTTTCACCGCATTCCATCAACCCGCTGTTGAGAAACATATTTTTGTTTAAAAAAATTAACTTTCAAAAATTCATTTCTCTCTTCTCTTGAGGGCTGCAGGTCTGAAACTTGGCATGTACACTACCATTGTACAGGTCTACACGCCCCACCACCTTGCTCCCGCCCCAGCCCCCAGCCACCGGTAGAAATAGAAACCCAGCATAACTTTTCATAGGGAAGTACAGCAGGGCCACCGAGTGCAATTGCACGTGAGGTGCACACGACCATCACCACCAAGCATACAGCACCCTTCCACGGCTTGCCCAGCTTCAGGGGAAAGTGCGGACATACAGACACACACGGTGGTTATAGTAAAGGACTAGCGCGATCGCGCGCGCCTTCGGCGCGCGCTCACGCGCTAGGTGCTCGCCGCTTCGCGGCTCGCGACGCTAACGGGCTCGGTGCTGCGCGCCGAGCCTCCTCCGGGCTCGCCGCTTGCGCGGCTCGCCCGTCGCCCCTAGTATTAAACGCGACAGGTGCGCGCCAGTGTGTGCACGCGCGCGCGCGTGCGTGCGTGCCTGCTGCGTGCGCGCGCGCACGTGCGTGCATGTGCGAACAAACATTCTATTTCTAGAAGGTTCGATGAGCATTGTGTTTACCTACAGTTACAATGGATCGGGTCGCAGACATAAACACTTAAGCGTATATAAGCCTCTTTGTCTTGTTGCACGCCCATTGAATTGGCGAAGTAGGTTAGGTAACAGACTCCTAAACATGCGTCAGTGGTTCGACTCCTAGGCTCGCCATATGGTTCTTTTTATTTTTCTTTTTTTCAAAAAAATGCGCTAGCGTACAACCACCCTCCGCACAGCGGGAGCATCGCTCCACCTTTTTCACCGCATTCCATCAACCCACTATTGAGAAACATATTCTTGTTTAAAAAAATTAACTTTCAAAAATTTATTTCTCTCTTCTCTTGAGGGCTGCAGGTCTGAAACTTGGCATGTACACTACCCTGGTACAGGTCTACACGCCCCACCACCTGGCTCCCGCCCCAGCCCCCAGCCACCAGTAGATATAGAGACCCTGCATATCTTTTCATAGGGAAGTACAGCAGGGCCACCGAGTGCAATTGCACGTCACCACCAATCAACTATTACAACAACCCATAAGGCACCCCTCCAGGGCCCGCCCATCTTCAGGGGAAAGTGCGGACACACAGACAGACAAACACGGTGGTTATAGGAAAGGACTAGGTCGCTCGCCGCTTCGCGGCTCGCGACGCTAACGGGCTCGGCGCTGCGCGCCTCGCCTCCTTTGGGCTCGCCGCTTCGCGGCTCGCCCTTAGTTTTAAACGTGACAGGTGCATGCCAATGTGGGCGTGCATGCGTGCTGAGTGCGCGCACGCACGTGCGTGCATGTGCGAGTACTCAGAGTCGTAATGGACTGCTCTCCAACAATTTGGCGCTGGCGCACTCTGACGTGTACATTGTGCTGTGGGTGTTGTAGTCGATCTTGACCTCGAACGCCACGAAACCAATATTTGGACTGAGTGCCTGCACTCCCTTGGCATGCTGGAACTATCGCACCACTGTTCTAAGCAGCCTCCATAGGCACGTGTTGTAATATTCATGTTTACACACGGTTACCTACATTGTTCAGAGCAAACATTCTATTTCTAGAAAGTTCTATGAACATGGGGTTCACCTATGGATCAAGAGGCCAACGCATACCTTAAGCGTACATAAGCCCATTACCCATTTGTCTCGTTTTTTGAATCCGTAGCATTGGCGAAATTGGTTAGGTCACAGACTCGTAAGCACGCGTCAGTGGTTCGACTATTTGCCTCTCCTGATAGTTGCTTTTATTTTTCTTTTTTTTTTAAAATGCGGTGGCGTGCAACCACCCTCCGTACAGCGGGAGCATCGCTCCACCTTTTTCACCGCATTCCATCGACCCAGTGCTGAGAAACAGGTTTTTGTTTAAAAAAATTAACTTTCAATAATTTATTTCTCTCTCGTCTTGAGGGCTGCAGGTCTGAAACTCGTCAGGTACACTACCCTTGCATAGGTCTACACGCCCCACCACCTGGCTCCCGCCCCAACCCCCAGCCACCAGTAGAAATAGAGACCCTGCATATATTTTCATAGGGAAGTACAGCAGGGCCACCGAGTGCAATTGCACGTGAGGTGCACACGACCATTGCTGTGACCCATATAGCACCCCTCCAGGACCCACCCATCTTCCAGGGAAAGTGCGGACATACAGACAGACAGACACGGTGATTATAGTATAGGACTAGCGCGCTCGCGCGCGCCTTCGGCGCGCGCTCACGCGCTAGGTCGCTCGCCGCTTCGCGGCTCGCGATGCTAGCGGGCTTGGCGCTGCGCGCCTCGCCTCCTTTGGGCTCGCCGCTTCGCGGCTCCCCCCTATTGAAAAGCGCAAGTCATGTGCCAGTACATATGCCACAGTGTGCATCAG